>JANRGW010055309.1:9634-31642 GCA_024733675.1 Psilopsiagon aymara | reverse complement strand
TTAGTGAAGCCGTGCTGGCTGTCACCAAGCACCTTGTTGTTCTTCATGTGCCTCAGCATGCCTTCCAGGAGAATCTGTTCCAAGATTTTGAAAGGCACAGAGGTGAGGCTAACTGCTCTGTAGTTCCCCGG
Organism: Psilopsiagon aymara; assembly: GCA_024733675.1. Taxonomy (NCBI): domain Eukaryota; kingdom Metazoa; phylum Chordata; class Aves; order Psittaciformes; family Psittacidae; genus Psilopsiagon; species Psilopsiagon aymara. The sequence continues at coordinate 31,511 of JANRGW010055309.1, read as the reverse complement.
CTCATCAGATTTAGGCACAGGCTTTCACATGATGTCCTCCCAGTGTCTTGTACAATGGCCTTTATAGTTTGTCACCTTTGCTGGAAACCCCACCTGCTGTGTAAAGTCTATTTGACTATTTCACAGTCATGCCATGTTTTGATTATTCAGTCATACCACAAGTCATCAATACACACTTTCTTCTCTGTTATTAACAGATATGAGGCTGTACCTTACAACCTGCATCCCTACTATTAGCTCAAAAAAAGCAAACTTTGCATCTCATCCTATTTTTAGGAGGTTATTCCTGTAGACTATTCAATATTTTTTATGCAGCATTCCAATCCAGTGCTGCAGGTAGGATCTACTTTTGCTGCCAAATGGATTATAACATGCTGTATTTATGTTTGATATCTACAAACAGAACATTCAGAATGTTATCAGGTCATCTCTCAGTTGATAATTCAGTACTTCACAATGCAGCACACTGAACATTTACTTACATAATGGCTGCTGGTTTAGAGCTCTTGTGAGCCACTGCAGAACACATACTTAATTTAAATATTTATCAAAGAAAAGCAACTGAATCTCAAGAATAACAAAAAAAATTCAAGTATATGACACAACTAAAGCCCAGAAAGACTGTTTGCAACATTACCAAGGCTTCAGAACTAACAGAACCCAAGCACCTACGTTTTCCAGTATGACCTGCGAGACTGACTTTTGAGTGATTATTTAGCCAAATGGGTGAGTAATCACTAAATGCAGTTCCATTCTTTGCAGCAGCAACATCTCACACTGGCATCCAGAGAGCAAAAATATCAATGAGATTTTAACCTCCATGAAAACAAAAGAACTATAGTGAGATGATAAGCCAGAGTGGAAAATCTAATTTCACATTGACATTAAGGATATGAGAAGTGCACATGCATAATATACAGTAAGATCAACAGTGAAAGATCCCAAAGACAGTAATGGGTTATATGTGCCTGATAATTCCTAACAGTTGTACAGGAATCCAGAATGGGTCACTCAACACTATGGCTACAAACTAACATACAGCTACTGTGATGCACATCGTCAGAAAATGACTTTAAAATGTTTCCAGAAAGCACATCCCCACATAATCCTGTATAACAGCCATTCAGGGAAATGTAGCTGACTCACACACTCCCCCTTCAATCCTCCCACAGCACACAGTAAAATGAAAACAGATCTCTGGCATACTTAGTAAAAACAGGGCAACAGCATCTCTTTCTTATATTTTCAAGGACTGCTCTGGTTGTTCTGTGTTTAAACTCAGGCATGTATAAACCAAATACACTTTTTAAATCATGCAATGCAGTAATTACCAGCAATTTTCACTACTTTGTCGTTATGGTCCCTAAGTTGAGACCTCTCGCTCTTCCTCTCTCAAGGCAACTGCCCAGAAATACACTTAAGCCCCCTACGCACTCTGTGGGAGATAGAAACACATCTCTTTACAACTACTGAGGCTAGTTCTAAGATGAACGTGGTATTGTACCTCTCATACTGTCTCTATGGGGTAATCAGTGTGCCCATAACTGAGGAACCACCTAAACACAGCCAGAAGTGGATGCTTACATTTAAAAACCTGAAACACACTTTATTTGGAGCTTTACTGTGTAGGTCTACATGTGCTTAGGATAAATGGCTGAGCTGTCTTGAGAGAGATGTGACAGTCATGCCAGCTTTTTCCACAGTAACCTAAAAACTCAAGCATGTTATCAGAAACTGGAGGCCAGGTTTCAATACTGTTTTCAACGTGAGAGTCTTTCACCAAACTGCTCCTACCCCACAGCCATCTGAGCAGCGTTACTGTGCTCTCCTGCTGAAGCTGAGCGCTAACCAGCCATTCCATGGAAAGGGATCATGGAGAAATGACACTGTTTTGTTCCTTGCATACTGAGAGTCTGAATTCATTTCAGTAAGTAGATTTAAGAAAAACATGCTTTATCAATTCTGACTTAAGCTGGTAGTCCAGAGCCAGCAAAACAGGGTATCAGTTTCAAGAGTTTATGATTCACCGGTTGAATTGCTGATGGATACAGTGGTCCAAAGGATGCCAGCAGAGAACCAGCCCAGCTGAACTTGACTATCACACTGCTGGCATGAGAGGTGAGCAACTCAGAGATTACTATCGTTAGGAATTATGCAATGATATGGTCTCCACTGCATCCTACTTAAGACCAGCATTTAGAAGGAAAGTAAAAAAAACCCAACCAAATACCCAAAACCAAATCAAAAAGCAGAGGCTCATAACAGTGCAGCAAATGTCCCAAAACCAGATCAAAAAGCAGAGGCTCATAACAGTGCAGCAAATGTTTCAGTTGTTACTTATAACCGTAACCCACAAGAAATTATTGGTGAGATATGAAACTGAAAAATAATCTCTTCAGAGATATGGAATAATCTATTCTCTCTTTTATTCTGGAATCACTATAGTTTGCTTTATCTATAAAAGATTCATTTTTATTAGTCACATTACTAAATGACAGATAGCATTACATGCTAGGCTCTCAGTGACACGAATAATTACATAAAGAATCAAGAACTGATGCTCCTTTTACCAAGGGACTATGTGAGAGATCACAGTAAAAGGAGCATAGAAATTTCTGAGAAAGCCAGCAGGACATGTGAAGCTGCACCAGGCATGTCCTGACAGCATACACCATGAATTCTAACTCAAGTCCCAGTAACAATCCAAGGACAAGTTCTACTGCATAACAGAAAAGAACTACAGCATTTTTATGGCATAAGCAATTACTGTACTATTCCCTCAATGAAACTGAAATTGACCCTTCTGCTGTAAATAATTATCCTTGTTGCTATAAAGAAGGACAATTATGGGTATTAATAAAACCCCATCCCTTCTGTATCACAGACATACTCAAACAAGTTTACTGGCTGTCTTACAGGTTGTAAAACTATGATTTGAAAACACAGTTTGCAGGCAAGAGCTGACCCTACAGCATACAACTGAAACCTTGATGTTTACAGACCCTTATACAATAGAAAGGATGCTTGTGGCAAGCAAATTGAAGAATGGACAGTAAGTTCCCTTCAAGCTTTTTAGACCTGGCGGTCTCACACTACTTCTAAAGGCTATATTTTGAACATGACATTTCAGAATACTACCGAGTTAGTAATGCTACTTGAACATGTACAATAACATTATTTCAACATAACCATTTCTTTATCATAAATTTACCACATATCTAGACTGTTTTATCAGTGAGCTCTTGAAAGGCCAAATTTAATTTTTCATTTTATTGGGAAGCTTCCCAAGCTCCCAGTTAATGTACAGTTTTGATATTTTTCTCCTCATCTGCATCTACATGAGGTTTTCTTTTTTTCTCATTACCCTATTATCATGTAATGTTACTGGGAATAGAAGGAAATTAAAATAACATGCTAACACATTACATAATGTGCCAGGTAGGAACTGTTGAGAGGACAGAGCTAAAAATACAGATGTTGCAATGCTTTTATTTGCATGCGCTGTTGCCATGTTTTTTTCCCACACAGAATGCTAACACATCTCTTATTGTTCAAATCAGCATTCTCTCATTTGAAAACTCATTTGTTCACTTATCCTGAACTTATAATCATACTTAAGATGCCTGCCTCCATAATTCATGCATGGGAATTAATGCTGCACTCTGTGCAACATACAAACTCAAGACTGAGATACCAGTATCTCTTCTCTGAGAAGTGGATGACAACATTAAGGCCCAGCTCTGTGACTGCCATGTACTTACAATAGCAATAAAAATGCCCCTTTGGTCTCCTCAAGGTTCTGGAAAATATCCTGAAATTTTTGTATACAGAGCGCTTGAAGCCCTGCTGATTTTTTAGTTTCAGCAATACCTGCCATGGATTTCTAAACAGCCTGGCTAGCTTGCTGGCTTTTGTTTGGATTTCTTGATTGACAGTGAAACAATTTAATCTGCTGATCTGCAGACCAGGTGAATATTCTTGTGAAGACAGTAGGTTTCAAGAATAAAGGCAGGTAATGACTTCTCTGGAAGGCTATCTGTAAGATTGGAGGGTCCTGCAAAATCTCTCTCAGGCTTCAGATGACCCCATTTCTTTAAGTGGAAATGTCCAAACAGTACTGCATACTCTAACTGATGTGGAGCTAGGAATAAATTCCTGCTGTCAGACTATGAGAAAGAGCAGTCACAGTGACAAAACAGTCACTGAAAGCTGATCCCTATGGCACCAGTCATGCTGAAGGAAAGAGTTGAGGCCCTTAGACATGACCTCCTACCTCGCAACATGTGTGGCAGGGCTGGGAAGGCAACCGTGACCTCTTTTTAGAGTGGAGTATGCGGTGGTTCAAGTAGGGAACTGTTTTGTTACATATGAGTCATTGCATCTCAAAGGTGACTGCCTCAGTTTAATTTACTCCTTCCTACCACTAGACAGTGGGTAGGAATTGGGTGTTCTCTGTCATTCATTTAAGAATCATTATACCATGAGTGTTGTTGAAATGTCTAAGCCACCTACAGACTTAATCCCTGGACTTGAGCTGACAAGGGTTTCTTTACATCATGCATCTTCCTTTAAATCATGCTGTTCCTATCCTAGGGACCATGTGCAGATGGCTTTAATTCCACCTATGACAATGAACCCAGAATTTACAAGGTGCCTTTAAAGGTCTGTATTAGGCCAATAAGAAATGTAAATCTCTGTGGAATTCAGACAATCTGAACAGATTCTGAAGTGTTTATCTGATGAAGTAGTAGAAAGGAGTGCTTATCACTTTAAATAACATGCAGTTTGAAATTTGTGGTACTTTTCAGCTGCACTTCAAAATACTTAAAAACTTCTATGGCCTTTTGGGCTGAAATATAGTATATATTACATCTTCAGAAGGGAAGTAAGAGAAGAGAGAGTAAAAGTATGATTCCAAACTGAGCACTTCAAGTAAAGAGATGTTTGCTTTATTTTCCCAGTAGAGTTATTTATGTATGTTGAAGATGTTGGGCACACTGATGATAAAGGGCATGCATTGAAAGTACACAGATTGTCGTTACTCTAGCACACTTTCAGCTTTCAACTTACATAATCTGAAGTTTATTTGCTTCCTTTTGCATATTTTCTTTAAGGTACGTTTAAGTTATAGTACTTGGCAATTGCTGCAATTCTCTCTCTCGTCTGGACTTTGCAGTCCCAGGTGCTGTGGGACAGATACCACATACTTGGCACATGAGGAACTCTGGCATCCTTAATGTCAAGTATTGTATCCACATTGCTAGCTGCCACACTTGGCCCTCCTATTCTATTACTTCAGGTTGGAACAGAAGAGTACCAAGTGTTCATGGTGCCTGTAAGAGCAGAAAGGGTGTCTGAACAAGCCATTAACTGATTAGAAGGGGCAAATTCAGCTGAGCCAAAGTCAGTAATGTGAGAGAGACCAGAAGGCAGAGTAGAGCCTGGATGGTCTTGCCTTCTTTCTTATCGTTGCTCCTTTCCCCTGTCTGCTGCTCCCAGAGTGCCTGCCATGTCCAGGTGGTTCTGGTGTTATCTGAGGAAGTCTTTGGGGTGTTTACTACTAAGATTTTTTGAGGATGTGGCATAGAACAGCAGGAGAGGGTGGTGTGGCAACAGTATTTTGCTGATTATGTAAGTGAGATAAAAGAAGTGGAAACACTCAACCTTCATTACGTCAAGACTAATTGGAGATCTATGTGACAAAGAAAACTTGCTCCTCCCTGCCAAAGCTAAAAGCTTGGAGGAAAACTTTTCCAGAGAAGGCCACAAGAACTTCTTACGGAATGTGGCAAACAATTTAAAGCTGTAACATAGATAAATATATAAATAACATTAAATACATGCAGTCAGCGAGCACCACATTTTGAATTTCTGTGTATGAGGCCGATCTTTGCAATAAATTAGTGTTCCTTAACTGAAGTACCTGACCATTCTATGAACCTGCAGACAATTTGGCCTCAGGGTCTTTCAAACTTTAGCCTAACTTGCCCTGGAGAAGTAAAAGATACAAATGATACTGCCTTGGAAAAGTGAGTTCTTCAACAGATACTGAAGAACCCTCATAGAAAAAATACTTGCATTTCCGTGTTTTAATGAAAATTCTTTAGAACTTCACTGTAAAATACACATCTTTGGAAAGACAGAATATCCAAATAGAATCATAGAACAGTTAGGGCTGGAAAGGATCTTGAGATCATCTAGTTCCAACCCCCCTGCCATGCCCAGGGACACCTCACAACAAACCATGTCATCCAAGGCTTTGTCAAACCTGGCCTTGAACACCACCAGGGATGGAGCATTCACAACTTCCTTGGGCAACCCATTCCAGTGCCCCACCCTCACTGTAAAGGACTTCTTCCTTTCATCTAAACTTCTGCTGTTTAAGTTTGAACCTGTTACCCCTTGTCCTATCACTACAGCCTCTAACGAAGAGTCCTTCCCCAGCATCCCTACAGGCCCCCTTCAGATACAATATGACATATATTATGCAATTCTACAGAGCCATCATCTTAGATATAAAAAAAAAAAAAAAAAGCCTTGCAAATTATAATAATTCTAAAAATCAAATAGCTTAGCCAGCTGTTAAAGCAGTGCACACACTCATCATTACTGAATGCATTACTGCTTTAAACATATATAATTCCAAAATAATCTCCTTGAAATAAACACAACAGTCACAAAACATGATGGAAATTGAAGACATAGGAAGCAGTATTTTTTGTATTAAAACTCTGACAAAATACATTTTAATCTTGTCTAGTCTTACGAATTCCAAAACAACCTGGAATGCCATTTGGCGTTCATGATTAATGTGTGCTTTATCATTGTAAACAGGGCTTCCTGAACATTCTATAAAGTCTAATTTTTGAATCAACATCTAAACAATCAGCATTGCCCCTTCTCTCCTTTAATGTTGTCGTGGTTGTCTGCAGTTTCTAAATAAGTTGTAAGATACCAGGATGTTTCATATTATGTAAAGAAGAATTTAATCACAGAAAAAAAACCTGGAATTCTGAATGACCTCAGAAATTGCTTTTCTTGACTTGAACACCACAATTTGTGCTCTCCTTATCCATCTTAGGAATTTAAAAGTTTTATGTGACATGGCTGATGTCTTGATCAATAAAACAACAACAACCATTTACACTGCAAGTTTAGTGCAGTTTCAAAAATCTGCATTAACCAAGCTGGTAGCTGTAGCAGAATCAATAGACAAGGCATTTTGCTTAGTGGTGTGCATAAATGAAGTATGACTAAACTTTTAACACCCAATGAATACAGATTAAGATGATAAAATCCATATGCAGAATGTGTTCTACAAGCTGTGCAATGACAGTGTGCTTGACAGTGTAATGCACGATAAAATGTTGTAGGTATTAAGAAATTCTTACTTGAAAATTAAGAAATTTTCACACTGCTTCACTCAGTATTTACGTTGTAAGTTTGCAGCCAGCATTTGTCTTAAGACCTGTTGCAAAGGACCTCGGTAAATTTGCCACTCTGTGTTCATCTGTCAGTTCTACAGCTTCATGTTATATTAAATCTTCCCTCCTATTTTCCTAACCACTCAGCCCCTCATTTAGCATACTTTAATCTCCTAACTAGATCCTTTCTACTGTCAGAAGTTTCTGATGTGTCACTACTGCTGTAAAAGTCAATCATCTTTAGTTCAGGATGCAGATAAAAGGAATGAATCTTTTTTTTATGATTATTATTAATGGTCCAATATGTTTGTGTTTAAACAACGACTCCAACTGGTATTATTTTAATCCAGATGCTTGAATTTAGAGTGTCTACATTACAGCTCTGTGAAATAAATTAAGACAAATATCCTATCATTCTGTTTCTAATCTAACCTGCTAAATCAGTTTCATTAAACCTGCTCTAAATGCTTTCTGGGTTTTTTTTGTATTTTTTTTTTTATTCTCAGCTGGTTCAGATTTACCCAAAATCTCACATGTTCTTTTTAAAAAGTTTTCTTAATGACCAACAGGATGACATTTCCTACATACCTAAACTTACATGCATATAATACATAAGACAGCAGTAAATATGTTGCACAGTAAAAAAAAGACCAAACCAGTAATTACATGGAACACTGAATATTCTGATGAAACCCAAAACACATTTATTTTCATTCATGCATATATGTGTCTACCAGATCAATATTTCCCCAAGAGAAATTACCAAAGACCTTAGCATCACGATGAAAATAATTGACAATTACGCACTACAGATGGAAACTTCCTCCAGTAATAAAAAAATTCACCATTTTCGATGATACATGGTTAGCCAAAGGGAAACATCCTAAACCTCTGAAAAATCTGGTTTTCTCTTATCTGTATTTTCATTTATTCACAGTACTGAGCTCATTACCGGTTCACATTCAAAATAATCTAATCATTCCTGTTTTCTTCACTTAAAAGTAGACATCTTTTATTCCAGTCAATGAAGGACTTACACAGTACCATGTTTCTGGCAGTGAAATAAACCTCTGCAAATTGGAAATTCATTAACAGGTACTATGAACATAAGCTACTGGTTTTCCAGGTTGATTTTTCGATTTTTTTTTTTCCCTATTTCTGCTATCATGGTCAACAAAATGTAAATACTTTCTGAATGCTACAGTACAGTTTAAATGGGCTAACTTCCTAGGAGTTTATCTTAAATCTGTGAAGTAAACAAGAAGACAGAATATTAAAGACAGTAGCTCAGCATAAAATATGTGATATGCCCTTGAACTTATAACATTGCAGTAAGCAATTACCTTAAAGAAGCCACCCACACAACAGAACTATGGCTTTGTTCTTATCTTCAAAGAACAAGCCACTTGCATCTGGATCAAATCCTTTAAACAATACACAAACACTCAACATCAAAGCACTTCATTTTCTTCAGTTATTTAATTTAATTAGAGCTAATAAAGACATGAATTTAGACACTGATTGCTGTGTAGAAAATCCCCAAAAAACATGTTAAAGAAATTAATCAACTTGGTTTTAATTTTATAAAGATTTTCCCCCCAGTACCTGACAGGAGCGCCTCTACTCTGTGCAGGCTTCAGCAAGACTGTCACAGTGCTGTCAGTTTGATTCAAAGGAGTTTCAAGTTCATATGGTGGCATAGAGGGTGCTAGAATAAGAAAAGAAAAGAGGCAGAAATAATAATTATTCCTATATTTCTTCTTTCAAGAGCTTTATCTTTATTTGAATAGGTAATTCTAAAGACTTCTTCAAATATAAAGACCACATTATAGGCCTAAGATGTTTTCTGTTTACAACACAAGTGTGTGACTACTGTTAAATAACTTGGGGGGGGGGCGTTATAAAGAAAAACCAAAGAAATTTCGTGTCGCTGCCAGTTTCAAGACAGGAAGCAGATACTAGTAGGAGAAGTTTGCAGAAAGTACTCAGAATCCATGACTTGGAAACAGAAAACTTATCTCAAGATAATGTGCATGCTGAAGTGACTGTAGTTTTTGAAACTGAGCCCAGCCTTCTCAGTATGCCAGTTGTATTGCGATGCACTCTCAGAATTTGTCATTCCTGGAATTTTAACTAGTGCTGTAACTGTCCTGGGCCCATTATCCACCACAGACATGATTTACAATAATCAATCAGGATTACCACCATGAGAGTGTATCTTCTTTGAAGCCATACTCAATGGCACTTTTGCAAACTATGTCATTGTTAAGGAACTACAGTTGGGATAAAACCAAACGATGCCTCAGTTATTGTCTTTTACTGTTGCTACTTTTTTCAGGGCTATCATCTAGACACATTTTATCATTACACTGGATGGAAGGCTGCTTGCTTAATTGGCTGTTTAGCAGCCTGTTGTATCCTCAGAGTCCAGTTGTTAATGATGATACACAATTAGCAGATTAAAAGCCTACAGAAGCAAAAAGCTGTCATGACAATGATCTTTTCTGACCACAAGTATAATGCTGGGCAGTGAACTTCCCTAAACTAATTCATACTGAAAAAGAAAATGCATTTAGCAGGGGACAAGATCCCTTTTTTTTTTTTTTTAGCATGTTCTTCTAATGGTTAATTATATTTCATGATGAATATGGAGACCTCTTTGGCATCTCAATTTGTTTAGCTTAAACTTCCAGCCACTGGATACTTTGTGCACCATGCTGAAGAAGTTACCCATAGTAACCTCTGCATACATATAGCAAGCTGTGGGCATCTCTAGCAAATTAAATAGCTGCAACAACACAAGTCATTCTTTCAAGTGTATTTTCCAGTCTTTTTCATCTTCCCAGTATTAGCTGTATCTACTTGAAAGTCATACGAACTCTCTCCATTGTCCATATTGACTTACATATACAAGTAAAGATTGCATTAACACTTTCATCAACAACTCATCAGTCTGCTGTGAAAACGTTAACACTTTCATTGCTTTTCATTATATTCAGTAGTCTTGAAATGCTTTACAAATGTAAAAAATAGTGTTCAAAAACCTCCTTGTGAGGTGAGAAGGTTTTATTCAGCTTACAGTCCTGGATACAAGGTACAAACATTTAAACTAATAATTTTAAGTAAATAGGGTACCCACTTTGAGAAGCCTAAAGGCATATTACAGTACTTTGAGGTTCAGACACAATTTTCATATATTTTATTTTTGCAGTTTTGAATATCCAGAATTTGTTCACGTAATGCCCCATTTTCAAGTTAGCCATCCTGAAGAAAATAAGGGAAGCACAGAGTAAGTGCACCTCCAAAAAGCTGTATGAACTTTCAATGATTTTTGAACATTGCAAATGTCATTTATTGCCCTTGGTCTCCTGCCCACATTTTAACAAGTCTTGTAATCTTCCTAACTTATGTGTCCTAGGTCCCTACATGCACTCTAAACTAATCTTAGTGCCCCTCCACTACAACTGTCCTCCTGACCAGAGTGTGAGTTGTGGTTCTCCAAGTCCCACCTTCTAATCCTGGCTATGTTTTCTCTTTAGCACAGATACTGGGATATTATCTACTCTTCCATTTTTCTCCTTCCTAGGTTAGGAGTATTTCTCCTCCACACTGTTCACATGTACAGAAGGAGCTTATCAATAAGAAAACAGAAGATATTTTTCCTGTCCATATTTTTTGCAACTGCATGCCTTCATCTTTGGAAGCAGAAAGCTCAGATGCACTAAAAGGCAATGCCCTTAGAGATTCTCTATCTGTGTTGGACCACACTGAGTTGATGAACACATAAGCAAGGCTCTCAAAGCTGGGAGAACTTAAACCTATTCAGTAAGTATGGTACCTATGGTAATATTTGCTGCCCAATTCTGTTGACTTTCCATCGCTTATGTGCAAACTGTAAAAAATTACAATTTGCCCAAATCTGGACAGATTTTTAGAGTGATGGTCCAGGTTAATGTCTCTCTTCTTGCTAAATATTTAAATCTCAGTTTGGAAACACTTCAGTAATGTATCAGTCAGCAGAATTTTTCACAACGTCAGCCACATTCCTCATATGGATGAAATCCTTCTTAGTATGAAAGGCAGCATACAAAATTTCAGCCCACACAGGTGACTTTTCACAAAGTTATATGCAACAGAAAAGAGTCTTCTAATAGAGTGCCCATCATTTCTGATAGCATGAACTGCTACCAGCTCTGCTTTTGGTAATACATATTTACATACAGATCACTTCATCCATCAGTGCCAATCACAAAACTGTAGAATGAAACATATCATTTACAGTACAGAATAGTACTACTCAAACACTTAAGACAGGATATTTAGAGTATCTTATTCAAATGAAAATGCAGTCTAGAGTTAGACAAAGTAAAATGGAATGACTCAATCCAGAAATTGGTCAGAATGCACTGCTGCCACCTCATCTGTTCAAAAAAATAAAACCCTTTCATTCATAAGTGTTCAGTGGTTTTCTTTCATATACCTCCAAAATGGAGAGCACCGGACACATCAAGAGCCTCAAAGCTTTACAGGAGGTCAATGAGATCACAGGCCAATAGAACTGCAGAGGATACCATATTCAAGAGCTAAAATTTCAGTTGTGAGTTTTCAACAAGACTAAGAAATATATGCATTCTGCATCTATTTTAAATTACGCAGGAGATTAAAGCTTGTCCGTGGCTTTAACTACCCATGAACAAGTCATAAACATTCCTTGTTAGTGCAGTAACTAACACAAAGTAATGAGAGAGTGGGGTGCAGAGAAGATAGCAAGCAAAGCCTCATCATGTGGTAGCCTGGAGGTTATCCTCATTCCCAAACATGCCAGAAATGCTTGTTCACACTACTGAGTTTTAGCTGGGGACACGTCAAATTTTGAAAAGAAAAAAAAATTAAGATCCAGCACTATTCTCAAATGCCTGAATTCTCATCCATTCTCAATAGTCTTCTTCCTTCTTTCCTTCCTCATTCTAATAAGGGCTGATTCTGCTATCTGAAGTCCTATCAAGTCTTGATGTGTCAGAAATTGATTTCTGACAGAGAAAGATTTTGCTCAGTATAGGAAAAGGGATGAAAAATGAATCCCATCTTTACTGACTACTGTTAATTATGTTAAGACTTCCTATAAAGAATTATTTTGTAACTCGAAAATTATCAACTAACTTCTGTATTGGCAGTAATTTCCACCATGCATTAACTGCCCTTTCCTGTAATAAGAAAAAAAGAAATTGGTCTATCTATCTCTGGTTGGAACTAGACGATCTTAAGGTCCTTTCCAACCCTAACTATTCTATGATTCTATGATTAACACTTGTTACTTGTTCTCATTCTGGTGAGGACAGAAAAAGAGTGATGAGGACAATACACAGAATGAGAGCAAAAGAGAAACAAGATGTTGTACCCAAATGCACTCCTTTATCTCTTCTGAAAAGCACAGTTGACCACAAATAGATAAGGCAATTTTTTATAAATATTACTAAGGGGCCATAGTTCAACTGTCAGTTTAATTCCCAAGAAGATTGTAGAGAAGTGAAGAGTAAAGGGATTCCAACTATAACTTTGCAAAACATTTTGTCATCAATTACATAAGCATTTTAGAGGATACAATTGTATTGCATCCCATCAGCTAGAGAAATGAAGTGTTTCTTTGCCTCTGGGAAGGCTTTAAAACATTGTTCATGGATTTGCAGAAGTTTCAACGGCATGCTGCTGCTATTTGAAAACCACTAGTACTGATGTTCTTGTCTAATACAGTTTCATATCCACTTCAGTCCACACGCCTGCTAGGAACATACTCAGGCTGGCAGTTAGCTACACTTTCTGAGAGTGCTAGACATACAGTATTTCTGCTGTACTCTCAATTGTTCATGGCTCATTGAAGAGATTTTCCAGCACCGTTACTGTACTAATTTAGAACCACGTCAAGGCTGACTAAGCTCTGAATGAAACCTTCATTCTCAAGTCCAAAAAACCTTATACTAAATGTTGCAACAGCAGCTGGCACTGACTGCAGGCACTAATTCACAGCGTTTCTTGGGTCATAAGTTACAGTTGTGAAGAGGAATTTCAAAGTACTAGCTGGTATTTAAACACTTGGAAGTTTTTCAAATATGTTAATATATGTCACGTTGGCATCTTCAGGGATGAACATGTATTTTACTTCTTCAATTTGCTGCTTGTTAAATCCTAAGGAGGAAGTAAACAACAAAAGAATTACATGTGATATTATCATAAGCAAATTATAATATTCTTCAATCAAGTACCTGATATTTTAGTGGTGAACTGATTTGTAATTGGAGGTCCAAAGCCTTTAGCTGTGCTGGCTCTAATGGTGAAAGAGTAGGTAGTGCCAGGATACAGTCCAAAAAAGAGATAGTGTGTTTCATTTCCGAGCTTTGAGACTCGTCCACTTTGATTGGATAAATCTATTTCTGGGTCAAAGGAACTGACTGCTTTGTAGGTGATCTGCAAAAGAATAAGAAAGTTATAAACTGCCTTGAACAGATGGACTGAGATTGCATCTTTATCCAGTAAACCCTCTGGATGTATGCGCTGTCAGACATTTTATGATAAGCTATCTTACTCTCTTGTACTCTTCAAATTCCAAATCCCATGAAGGGACACAGAAACTCAGCTGTAACTGGTATGAGTTATTACTTTTATAGATACAGAGACTTAGAGGCAGCTGGATTACAACTCTAAAGGATGGGCTAAGGCTTACATTAATTCTTTCAAGATGCTGGCTTTAACAGTGTCATTTTTTTAATTCATCTTACTGTTGGTTTTGATCAGTAACAACAGGAAAACCAAAACAACCATGTAAACAGGTAAGTAAATAACACAAGGTGTAGCATCCAGATCCAACTGACCTCATTATAGTTACACTTTGCTCTGAATAACATTGTCCATAAAAGATAATAAGGGCAGCTTAAGGCAAATTTTTCGGGAAGTGGGTAAAGCTTCTATTTTAGTCTGAAGCCTAGCTATCATAATTGCTAATTTGGACTTTTTCAGGTTATTATATTGTACCTAGGTCAGATACACATTGGAGGAAAACAGAGATAAAATGTTAAGTAATATATGCAGAGTGTATATTGTATCCTCAGCTCTTTCTTTGATTCAAGCAGTATTTTCAGTTTTCATTAGAAATGTTAATAGACGTTCACAGTAAAACTTGATTCAGATTTCTTCTATTAATTACTAATTTCTATGCCCTGTAATGAGAATTTAAAAATAAGAAATCCATTAAAAAAGTAAAAATGATTCATCCCTCCTTTTTAAAGTTTCATTTTTAAGCAAATAATTCCAAACACTCTTATTATATAAAGTGATAACTGACTCTCCTTTAGCTATATTTATTCCATATCATTATACTTAATAAGACTGTACATAGAAACATTTAAGTGTCGGCATTACACACCTTAAACACTTGCAATTTCCTAGAACCTCTGACTTCATGAAAATTGATTTTTATATGACCCATCTAACAGAACACCAATAAAGTGTAGAAAACTGGCAATAAAAGCTTTGATACCACCTAGATAAACCCCGACATTATTTCACTAGATACAGGCAGATCCTCTACGGCTCCGCATCCATAAACTGCACTGGAAGTACCTTAAAAAATGGCTCAACTCACTCTCCTACTTACGGCAGAAAAATATGACATTAACAAGTATCTGAACTTTTATCAGTAAAGAAATGAAGGTTACATACTGGCCCAAATAATCTCCCTTTCTGATGGTAACTGTTGTTATGTCTGCTTGTAGGAGAACAAGTCAGACCTTTTTGAGATTTTAAAAGACAGGTTGAACAACTGCATTACAACAACATTTTACACATATTGATCCTGTTTTGATGCAGATACGTCAACCAAATGATGTCTTGCAGCTCCCTTTAAACTCTGTTTTCTACATTTCTATGATTCTTAACTGGATTTTCTAAAATCTCATTTACGTTCTATTCAAAATAATGCCAGGATATTGGCGACTCCACCGCCTATGTTAGATTTTCACATTTTTTTCCTAGCATTTAGTTATTAGATAGCTATGGGCTGATGTTCCAGAGTGATGGATGAAAAAAAAAAAATAAAAAAGCATGAGGGTCATTTTCTTACTGGATCCTGACTATTTTTATCAAATTTAGACAGAACCTTGCCCAAAGGACTAATTCCTTTCTTCCTCCAACTATGGATCTGTACTGGTGATAGCAAAGCAAAATAGTATAATTCGTCATTATGTCATTTCTTCATCTAAAGGCTTTTTTCTTTAAATATTGGTAAAATAATTGGATTTGCATGCAATTTCAGAGTAGCAATTAATATTTTAATACTTGATACTTCAACACACTTCTAATATATGTAATATCCACACATATTAAAAGACTGTCTCCTTCAGGCACTAACAGCAAATGCCTGGCCACAGGAAACAGGCTAAGTTACGAGATTTTTAACAACATGTAAAGTTAGGTACTCAGAATAAGAAATGCTAGATACAGAGGTGAGAAGATTGATCTTTCTCACTGGCTGAAGGGATGCAGACTCAGGACTGCACATCAAGTTCTTCTGTCTGCTGGAATCAAGACCCTGGGACTTCCTGCTGAAAGAAGGTGTCTGCTGCTGTAGTTTTAACACTACCCTTATAAAAACCAGTTACCAGCTAAAGAGCTTGCCCTGGAAAGAGCAACTTTGCTCCTAGGTATGACTCTGGCTTACATACTTGCAATTTTTCCTCATCCAAGCTATGCCTCTTCAACTCCAGACTTAAGTATCTGGCACTCTCATCATTGATTTCCTTCTGGCACTACAATTCTTTTACCTTTGGTTGTGTACAGCCCAGTGGCAGGTGACAGGTGAACAGAAGGACCATGTGCCCCTTGCTGCATGCCTCAGTCAATCCTCTGCAAGTATGTTACAATGAACTGGGGAATCTCTCAATCTGAAATGTCCTCCACTCTGACCTTCTCCTTACTAGGTTAGTGCTCATCTGACAGATCATTCTCTGAAAGATGAATGCCAAGGGCACCATAGTTTCCATGAACATAACAAATACAGCATATGTTTGTGTAAGAGCAACTTTAGTGGCTGTGCTTTTCATGATCAGAATATTGGATGTACACACAGCCAGGGCTTAGATGCCTCTTTTTCTAAGCTTTGGCTTGCAACAAATTGTAGGCAGGAGTTAGACACCTAACTTCTCAAGCTTGCGTTGTTTGGAGCTGTGCTGGATCCACTACCTTTGACAGCACAACAATCAGACAGAGAGGTGCCTACTGAGACATCATGAATAGTCTAAATCAATCTATAAACCACAGGTACATAAGTTTCATCTAACTTGTCTGGATCTTACCCTGTGACCCCCTTCAGTTAGATAAAATATGCCTGAAGCATACTTTTATATTTCACCTCAAGTATACATTTCAAATAGATGAAATGTCCCCATAATTCACCGTGTCTATTTGCTTGCCTCTGGGTAGTTTAGCAATCATATTTATGAAACCTTTGTGATACATTTTAGGCTTATAAGCAAACATCAGGGCAGAAAACGTACTGGCAAATAAAGCAACTAGGTGCCTGTACACATTCAGCCACCTGACTGGACTGAGTCAGCATCTTTAAAACAGGGGACAGTTTGGTCGTATCAGTCTGTCAGTATCTTTTACTTAAAAAGTAATTAAATCACGTTTATGACTTAACTGTTTGCCTTGCTCCCTCAGACTCTGTTTTGAGGTGCATTAGATAAACAGTATAAGGAGATAGATATCGGCAATGTTCTGTTCACTGTTGGAATACTAGTTTGTTTGACTTGCACAGTTCTGACTACCTTAGAAAGTTTGGCCATGCTATTCTTTTCCATCTCTGAATACATCTGCACAACATCCATTACAGATGATGGAGTTCTGTATGTGTATATATATATATTACAGAATGAACTGCATGTATACAGTGCATATACTCCTCAGCAATGTAATTAGACGTGTATGAGTGTTTGTAAGTAGAAAGATGGTTCATCATGGTGGGTGTCTATGTACATAAAGCCTAACATCAGTAAGAACATTAACATATTAACTAAAACATTCTGATCCCTGAAGATAGGCAACTGTTCAACTAGCTGGAAAGTAGTTCATTTTATAAAAAAATCAATTCATACTTTTTCATAACATTTTATCCTCTTACAATAGAACAGTTTTCAAAACAGTATCAATAGGTTACCATTCAATTCAACTTTTCTTTTACACAGTATCTCATTTAGGTGTTTTTTTTTTAAACAAAGCATTTCAATACCAATTTTGTAGTAAGGTCAGGTAAGAAGCTTAACAGTGATTACTGTCTGACAGCTTAATCTGTGCAGTCTTTTGTCAATTTTTCTAAAAGGTATTCAGGCAAAGGTTCTACACGAGGAAAAGCAGCGATTTTTAGACATCTAACAACATACAATTTTGGTTAATTTGCATTTAAAAAATGTTAGGGGATTTTTTTTTTTTAATTATGCTTGCTCGTTTCTATTACAATAGGCTCCCTGTAATGAGTCTTATCTAAATGTGATGTTGACTGTCACCACTGTGTAATGCCTCCTATATTTCAAAAAGTTCACTAAGATCTTTCTTTCAACCTTTACAATATTTGATCCACATTACTAGGTAGAATGCTGTATCACATGGTTCTAAAAATATCAGGTTTCTTAAGAGCTGATAACCGAGGGACAGTTTGCTTCTTGCATAACTCACTCCTACATTACGTATGTGATTTTATTACTTTGTAACCAGTACAATCTTCAAAAAGAAGATTCATTTTACATACACTGTAAAAAAAAAATTCTTACAAATTATGCACTTTCGAAAATCAAAACTATACATAAAAATTTAAACATGGCAAACGCTAGGTACCTCATACAGAGTAATTACACCATATGTTTGTGCTGGCTCTCTCCACTGAAGAAAAATCTTCTCTTCAAAGGTGCTCCCTTGAATGGATTCAAGTGGTACAGCACTTGGGACTAATGGATAAAGAGAGGAAAAAAATCATCTTTTGAGAAAAATTTCAGAAGGAGAAATTCTGTTTAATATTTGGGCTGCTGAGGCATAAAACTCGTCTCACTATTAATTCCCCAAGACTGAAGCAAATGCCAGGGCAGCTTAGGAGAAAAATGATTAATTTAACAAAACCGTGCCATAAAGGGAATGTGTCACCTTCAGTGTGAGAAGGAATTAGTGAGCGTAACTCTTTTCCCATAAAATGCTACTAATGAAAGAAAAGGACAAGCCAGCATTTTTACAAGGAATTAGGCAATATCTCAAATAAAAATTCCTGCAAATAAAATTTACTTGAGGTACCTACTTAACAATAGTGCTACAGTCCCACAGTGAAAAACAAAGTAAACATTCATATGTGAAAATGGACAAGTACTGAAGTAATAAGGTATAGCTTCAACAGACTGAACTAGAATGGTTAGCTTGGAAAGATGTTGAATAGAACAGCAACGCTCACTGACATTAGACCTGAAGACCTACCACAGGGTGAATGTAAGGAAATTATGAAGCAGCCAAACCAAATATCTACCATTATTCATTTTTCTTAAAAGTCTCTTAATTTATAAGAATGAGCTCTGAAGAGTCATGGATGTCAGACATCTATTTCTGTTTACTGATTGTTCTGCAACAATTTCCTTATCCCTCAGCCAATCTCAATGCAGTTTTCAGAGAAGAATATGCGTAAACAGCACAGGGACATGTATTTGCAATTTTATTTTTGGAACACTTGCAATACAATGAGAAAAGGAAATCCTGAAAAATGCACACAGGACTGCTGTGATGCAACAGGCATTGATGGGTTAGCACTTTTCCACAAACTATACGTGAAAATACAGTAGAACATGCTCTGAGCAAAAGGTTGGACTAAATGAGCTCTGGAGGTTCCCTGCAGTCTACATGATTGTGTCATTTGAAAAATTCTGATGGTTATTTGGGTTAGTATACTCTGTTGTGTTACATCCAGATTTATGTACCTTACTGGAGGTGTACAGTATACTAAAAGGTTGTAATTTTTGTCCAAGGTATTCTTTCAACTACTGATGCTGGTTTTTAATAGGTCTTGGAATAATGTAAAGTTCTAGAGGGCCAGGAATAAGAACAATCTATGTGAAATTCTACACAAACTACATGAACAGCCCAGATAACAATAATGTCTTTAGCTTTGTCATCCTACAGTTGAACTGAATCAAAATTAGAGGATGACAGCAGAATTAATTCTAATTAAACAATGTTTTGTCAGCTATGCTTTGTCAAATCTTTTGCAATAGCAACTATACATTCCTAAATGTTTTAATTTATTCTCTCATATATTTTGATTATAAATTAGTAGTACACAAAACCAAGACAGCAGATGGTAAATGATTTAATAGGTTTAAATGACAGACTCCAAGTATTTGTTATAAGAGGAACTCATCATTGTTGATTTTTTTAATAGAAATCTTTCTAACACATTTGCCGTAAATCTGTCACTGATCTGTAAGAAAATACAAAGCCATTCCTGTTCAGATTGCAGACGACAAAACTGGGAGGAGGCAGATCTGTTACACAAAGCAATGCCAGTCATTTGATACAGTTTCTTTGAACAGCATACATTTTACAATAGTTAAAAGCAAGGTCAAAAGACTCAGGTGCACTTGTAGAGGGCATGAAGGGGCTGTATCTCAGTACAGAACACCCCGGGAAGGTGAAACTGATTCTTGGTGTATGACCAAGGAATCAGATTTGGGTATCATAGCTAACAGAGTTCCAATAAACTCTCTGCAAGTATAAACACAATATCACAATAATATCACAGCAGACTTAGGAGGACAGCATAACCTTTCTATGTAATATTATTAGAACATTACAGAGCCTCATTAGCCAATTCTGTTGTCATGCTTTTTTAAAAAAAGACATTAATAAATTACATTATTGCTCAAAATTTAAAAAATGAGATCTGAAACACCCCATGTTAGCTGAAAATACCCAAAAGGAAGGGAATATACGTATATTTCAATGTCAATATATGGAATATACTGATATTATCTGAATAAGCAACTAACAGTGTCCAGTAGTTGGAAAGCCAAAGCTAGAGGAAAAAATTAAACCAAAAATCAAGAACAAATATTTAATGTTGAGCACATCGTTCTATAGGAAAGCTTACATGAAGATATTGTGGGCAATCACCTGAAATTTCTTCAAAATGATACTGGAAGTTTTAATAGGCAGAACATAACTCGAGCATAAGTTATTAGTTTAATGAAGAAATTATTAAATGATGTGTGATGCTCCAGGTTATGTAAAAACTCATTTTAACACTTCCAATGGACTGTTTAATACCTTAAAATTGGTGAATTTGGTGGGAAATTTGTTACAGATTTAATTGAAAGTAGAACACGTATTTATATAGAAGTGTATTGACTATTAGAGAGTATGCATGCATAAATATTTGTAAATATAAAACTCACCATCTTCATCAGTTTGTACTACAAGTTCCTGGCTTTCTTTTCGTCCTTCAGGATTCATTAGTACTAATTTGATGCTGACATTTGTATATGGTGATAAATTAGTAATTGTGTGCTGAGGATGTGAACTTTCTGTATCCCAGCTTACTTCTTCTCTCACTTGCTCTTGTCCTCCAGCCTGGTAACGGTAATGGACTGTGAGGTTGTACCGATGGCAACGTGTGACATTATATCCAAATGGTTCCCAGCAAATGGTGATTTGTCTAGATTTGATCTCCACAACCTCTAGTTTTCGTGGCCCACGCATTGGATCTGCAAAATTACCAACAAAATTCTAGTATGATTATTTATTCATATTATAGCTGTAAGTAATAGGTGTAGCAAGTTGTACATTTCCATAAATATGACATATAAGCAGAAACAGAAATTC
This sequence comes from Psilopsiagon aymara, assembly GCA_024733675.1. Taxonomy (NCBI): domain Eukaryota; kingdom Metazoa; phylum Chordata; class Aves; order Psittaciformes; family Psittacidae; genus Psilopsiagon; species Psilopsiagon aymara. The sequence continues at coordinate 10,188 of JANRGW010055309.1, read as the reverse complement.
ACTGCTTTATCTTTAATAGTGCAAATGACAATGAAATGAAAGCATAGATCTGAAAAAAAACAGGGTAAAAAACTCAAACAAAACATGAGAAAGGGACAGAAAAGTCTTTGATGAAAAATGAAGAGCAAACAAAGTACGAGAAAGTTTTTATGCTTTAACTCAAAGTGCATGACACAGTTTAAATGATGCTTATTATTTTACCTATCTGCTGCCTGCAAAAAATAAAAGCATCCTTTTTTTTTTTTTTCAAATTAATCTGCATTAAAACTTTTAGAGCAAAACCCTTTACAAAACCAGTATCTAACAAGAAAAGTTAATTTAAGGGAAAACGTGCAAATACATGGTGATTTTCTCCCAGGACTGTTTATACAAAGAAAAACTGTTAAGTGGTTCTTCAGCTATTTCATTTGTTTTTCAGTTAGACTGAATGCAATTACTCAATCTCTATTTGGCCAGGACATTAAGTTAATATTTCAATTCCTTTAAAATAGTCCATAGGGTTCTTTTCCCATAAACATTACCTGGTAATAGTCTCCCCCCCCCCCCCCCCCCCC
>JANRGW010055307.1:0-11582 GCA_024733675.1 Psilopsiagon aymara | reverse complement strand
GGGGGACGACCAAGCATATCTTACATGTCTTACAATAAATGCAGTCTATCAAATGCAAGTTTGCCTGTCAAATTCTGCTACACAGATTGAATTTTGAACATTAATTGCAGTAAAGAAAACAGGTTTTGGTATTCAGAGACATTGTCATTTACTGGAGTTTGGGGGATGAAGAAGGGAGACAGAAAAGGAACATAATTCATTGTCTAGCTTATTGAGGAAAGTTACTGTGCTCACATGCTAGTAAGTAATACTGTTATTACTGCTGCAGTTTCATATTCTGACTAATATTGTACACAGCCTGACTGCCATTAGCCTGTCTTTGAGTCATTTCTTTCCCTTGTAAATGGCTAAAGGGTTGCTTTCGATAATATACATTTGACAGCACAACATTAGGCTTGTAAGATATTGCACCTCTATGCCTCCCTCTCATGTATTTTTTCAGACATAGCTATCATAAGGCAATTTTTAAGATTCAGAGGCTTTCTTCAAGTATAAATACAGGGAGATTTTTCTGACTGAAAGCTTAAAGTTGTTTCTTTTTTTATGCTATTGAATTGTAAAAGAAAGTTACAAAAATATTTGTAACAGGTAACACCTAGGGTTAAGAGCAATGAAATTCTACTGAAATTTAACTTCAGCCTTTGTTGCATCAATGACTCTGAACTTGTTCTTGAGTTACTCTGAGGAAGCTCTAAGTATGGTGTCATCCAGTTTTGAATATTTTCCTCTTGCACACTTTCTTCCCAGAGTCAGCCAGGGCTTTGGCTGCATTGCACATGCTGAGCCTCAGTGTTTACCAGGATTCTTGCCTGGGGAAAACTAAATTTTTCAGATGTCTTTAGGGAAAAGGTATAATCCAATGAAATTCATCTCCTGCATAAATTGCAATCAGAATTTTTATGGAACGGTATAATTTTTAGTAAATAAAAAGCAAACTGGCACATTTAGTCCAGTGAAGAGAAACAAAAATAACTCAGGACACATAAAAAGACAAAAAACTGAGAACAGATTGAAATTAGTACAAGGTTCAATTGATAGGTACTGATATTTTCATACCAAAATCTTTACAAGCCAGGTTTATTTTGCAGACATCATAAGAAAATGTCCTTAAGGACTTCTTTTAACTTTGTTTTTTCCTGCAAAGTTGTTTTGCTAAGCAAGCTAGCAGAAGTAGGAGGGTTGGTGCTCAGAAACATCACACCTAGGAGATTCTCCAGGACACAAAGTGCATTTTATTGTATCTTCTTTGCCTATTTCCTTGTTAAGCAGTTCTTTGCCACATTAATTAGTGCATTAAAATTTAATTCTTATCAGCTGCAGAAATCACTTGGTGAAACCTATCTCAGTAAGTATTTTCCCATTACCCTGTCTGTATTACTGAAATTTAACATTAAGTAGTATTGTTAACCAAGAACAATACAACATAACTGTGTATTTATTTTTCTTCCTAATCAACAAGCAGGGTCACTGTTTAGTTAATAGCTACCAATGTACCTACAGTGCAGTCCACTTCTGTTAGGAAGTCTCTTAAACCTAGATTTGCCATGCCTGTACTTTTGTGAAGCTAAAACACTTCTTCAGGCAGCTATGGTCCAAAAAAGCTTCAAAGACCTTTCTGATGCTAGACACCCCAGCAAAGCTCATATGCAGGTAAGGCTCCCTGTTTCATAGGAAATGCCAAGCAAATGGCACCTGGCTAACTTGAGTTCCTAGACTTACTGGATCTAGGGGACTCCCTGTGTCTCAGACTGAGTGCCTAGCTCATACCATTAAAACTCAAAGCCTTGCCTCATCTTTCATAACACGTTACTGTTTCTGGGAATGCGTAGCTACATAGTGTAAAAATTCAACAGTTTGGAAGGAAGATTTGTATATTAGCCTTACTTTTAATGGTAGCTGACTTGTTCTAGGTAAACCTTACATGTAATTCCATATTTCTTTTTTCCCTAATTTCTTATTAACATACTTATCAGGTTTGTGAAAGCTTCTCTAAATTCAAGAAAGAGCACCTTTGCAATACAGTGTCTTATAACAACATGTATTTAAATCTGCCAAATCAGATTTACATACACTAAAATAGCTCTCGGCAGTACAATAAGAATAGTTATATGGTAATATGATACTGTAAGAACTGTTATATGATAGTAAGAATAGGTATATGATAATACAGTAAGAATAGGTGTATGATAATATGATTTTTTGTCTAGAAAAAACTTTATAAATTTAATCTTAATTTAATCATTAATTTAATCTTAATGTAGATCAGCAAATAACTGCGATATTCGTTTTCTGTGTTGACTTTGATATATAGACTACCAAGTCTTAGCAAAAATTTGTTTCAGTCACGATATTCAACTACCATTCTAGCAAAAGGCTGTTTTCTCCAGTTAGTTAGCTTTAAAGTGCCTCGTCCTTGTGTTTGACAAATGGAGAACCTGCTATATCACATCAATCCAAAAACATACATGGTTTTGAAGCGTATTTTTTTAAGACCTCAACAGAAGAAAAGAAAAGACAGATAAAGAACACTGGAACAAAAACTCAACCAACTAACCAAAAAAAAAAAAAAAAAAAAAAAAAAAAAAAACAAAAAAAAAAAAACAAAAAACAAAAAAACAAACAACAACAACAAAAAATAAACACCATAAAAAGAATCCAAATTCTATCCTTCTCAAAGCTGAATTACTGTAAACATTTAAGTATCATAAAATTTTCCATTATATGTCCAGTTTAAGATCTCAAGTACTACTTCAGAAGATGCAAATATTTGAGAAAATCACTCAGAAAAGAAAACAAGATGTTTCTTTGACTTCTAAGAAGATCTGAAATAGATCACCTTAAAAGAAAAATTGTATACATGTGAAATTTCTCTAGAGAAGTTGGACAATGACAGTCTTCTCAACATGCTTTGCAGGGAAGAGGTTTGTTTTTCTAATCCCTCTCTTTTTTTTTTTTTTTTTTTTTTTTTTTTAATTGGTTTTGAAACCATCATACAGAGAAAGGAATAAAAATCAGAAATTATCCAAGGGTTGCTAATGCCAAGTGCAGAAATCACTCTTTTGGTAATTATACAAATCAGTATTGTGAGCTGTGTCTTTTCTTGATAAGAATTTGGAAAATATTTGTTTAATTGTAAATATGTGCATTTCTTGAAAAATCAGTAGAAGTTAATAACTTTTCTGCAGTCATTTAAGCCACAGAGCAATAATTGGGGCAACAATTTAATGACCTGTTTAAGCACAGTGTTAGATGTCTGGTACGTTGGGATTTTTGCAAGGGGGTGGAAAGCTTTGCATTATTGCTTCCTGCAGTAACTCATATTTTCTTTCTTGCAATTTAACAACGTTTCAGATAAAACTATAAATTTAGGCTTAGCTAGAAGCTAATGCTTTTCTCATTCAAAAAAGAGATCTACTATGATATTATCGTGAAAGGATAATTTAAGCAAAAGAGTAGACAACAAAAAGAGTAGACTGGATTTTGTCATACGAGAAAAGTAGTTTGATCCAAACAATATCTGAAATTCCAAAGTAGATATTTAATATGGCAATTCTTAAATTGTGGTTGCAGACACTACTAATTTTCTGTAATTTGCCTGCATCATTTTGACAATGAGCTAACATAAAATTTAAGAAGTACATCAACCTGAATGTAGCGATTTTCTAGAAAACAGCAAGATTAGAATCTATAAAAAGAATTTATGAGCTTTATTTTTAAGCAGCTGTAGGGAATTATGATTACCTTTATGGATAGTCACTCCTCCAAGATCCTTTCCAATTATTCCATGTATAGTTTAGTTCCTATATATTCACCAGCATGTTTCAGAAAGGTCTAGAGTGATAGCTGCTGAAAAAAAGAAAAGTTTTACTGCAGGCTTCCATTTCTGGGTACAATTTGGTTCCTTCTTTTTCCCAGTAAGTTTGTAATTTGGTTTTGTATAGGAAGATACTTCTTTCTTACTTGACTCTAAAAATTCTGAAGCTCAGCACTCATGGGCCACACTGCTGCAGTACTACTTACAGTAATGAGCTCACTGTTGCATTCAGACACAGAATTCACATCTCGATCAGTATGAACCTGATAAAGTAAATGCAGTGTTAAATAACCACCAGAGTTTATTTCCTGTGGTGAACACAAATGCATTCAGTCTTCAGAGCTCACAAAAGAAACCCTCAAAAAGTGAAAAGTATTCCAGGGCCCTGCAAGTTGGTATAGTCAACAGAGTTAGCTGAAATACATGAAAAGTTTATTTTTTAGTAATAGTGACCATTTACTTACCATCCAATCACGTGAGCTCTGCAGCCAAAGAACATGCAGAAGAATATGAGCAAGCAGAGGTTATCAAAATCAGAACTCTAGAGGACAAAATCTACTTTTGTTATTTTAAATCTAGTTTGCTTGGAGTTGACCTTTGGATTTTCAAAAGTATACTAAAATGTGCATATATACTTCTTTGCAGTGAAAGGAACAAATATTTTCCATCTTCAAAGCTCTAAGGAGGAGGACTCATTTTAACTCTCTAACTACTTGACATGATGGAAGAGAAAAGGAAGTTGAAGCATTATTCTAACAAAAGTATCAGAATTTGGATACTGCTCTAAATCATACAGGAGACATGTATTCCTAAAAGCTGGCAATGGGTTTAAACTGAAACAAGGGACATTCAAATTAGATATAAGGAAGAAGTTCTTTACTGTGAGGGTGGTGAGGCGCTGGAATGGATTGCCCAAAGAAGTGGTAAATACCCCATCCCTGGCACTGTTCAAGGCCGGTTGGACAGTCTTGGGTGAAATAGCAAATATCTTGCAAGTTCTGCATCCTATAAGAAAATAACAGATTAGTTAATGATCAGATAGTAGAAAATATTAAAGTTGTTAAGCCTTAAGGTTTCTTCCAAAACAAACCATTCTAGGTCAGTTGCCTTCGTATAAGTGTTTGTTCATTTTTCATAAGCATTCTAATATGTGTTTTCTACTCTACTGCATAGAGACAAAAATGGGAAATAGTTAATTTTAAACAGATTATACTCAAGGAAATGAATTCTAAATTCTGTAATGATCACTTCCTACAAAGAAATTTGATTCTAAGAGTTACATTCATTTAGTGAGTTAATGAAAGCAATTGTTGTAACAGCTTTTTTAGGGCTATTACATTACTGAGATAGATAATTCAGATTTTATAATCAAAAAAAGGGCAATATGGCAGATACCATAGTGACAATGTAATATGCTCTACTTATCACCTAACTCCATGATATGAAAAAAACATAAAAAATGTCCAACTTCAACAGAGGCCATTGGCATCTGTAATTAAAATGTCATGAACACCATGCTTACACACATTAACTTTCCCTCTTTTCTGCTCTACAGCTACAGGAAAACCAAAACTCAACATTACAATAGGATCTGGTTAGGGCTGAAAACTATAGAAAGACACAAAGAAAACAGTGAACTGTCAAGCCAAGAAAGAAGCATGTACTGACATTTTCCCAGATCTACAGACCACCTACTTGTGTTTCTTTTCCTCTCATTTAATACATTTGTATTAAGAAATGAAACAATTCATGGTAATATTTATCATGAGTGCTTGTAGCACAGCGAAGGACACAAGGTACCTTCCAGAACAACTCTCAGGAACATTCCACAGACAAAGGTCAGTCTGCCCAGGAGACTGTTCATGTGAGGCAATCTGGTTTTAGAGACTAAGCCAATTTCCTAGCAATGGTGTGAGCAATTCCATGACTTTTGCCCCCAGAACTAGGGCATTTTCCAGGGTACATTTAATTCACTTACACAGACATGGCATTCTTCATGTTTTGCCTTCAGGTTCTTATTAAAATGTGTGTTACCATCTGTCCTTTCACTAAGCAGTTCCTGTCTGATGTGTAGGCGCACATACACACATAAGGTATTTACCAGGTTCTTCCAAATTTCAACTTATGTAAACTCTTTGTCTCTTCTACTATTCCACTGAGACAGGAAGGAAGCTGCTGGTAAGATGCTTCCCATTCCAGATGGATGCTGGTGAGGCAAGCAAACCCTGGATACCTGCAGAAGTTTATTCAGGAGTTTACAGCATTCCAGTCTCCTTAAATTTCATAAAATACAGATTTGTACCTTTCCTCTGAATGTGGACTACAGATTTGTTACCTATATAGTTGTGTCATGTATTGACCCTGTAGTTGTTAGAGGGAAATGAAGACAATCAGACCATAAAACAGAACTGTACTCTGGTACCCTGAAGGGATTAGGGAAAGAGCAAGCGATAGTGCATCCAGATTAGCACTGTGGCTCAGAAACACCTGAACTGCAATTCTGAAACCAATATCCCAATTAGTTCCCCTTTCCGTGTTTTGTTTTTTACGATGCGTTAGTCACATTAAAGCTGTCTCATCTTCAGATGAAAGGAAATCAAAATATGGCTTTCAGGAATGCACTAAAGTTGCTTCAACTGCTAGTGGACATTCAGTCCAAGAAGAAACACAGGGCCTTGTCTGAAGAAAGGCTCATAAAACACAGTGTGGGCACAGTGTGGATGTCTCAGCAACATCTAATCATCATTACAGACCTATTTATACTATGCTATGTGACAACGTATGCATAGCTTACACAATGAATTACTTCAAATTTCTCTTAAAAAAAAAAAAAAAAAAAAAAAAAGACAGGGAGTACTAAGCAACTAGAACTTTTTCTAACAAATGACTTAGGACTGAAATTGTTTTATTTGCCTTCAGCCTCCAGACCTTGTCCACGTGAATTCTGAATATTCTTAAGGATGAGGACCTTTCTGTTTCTCTGGGAAACTTTTTGCACTTTGCTTCAAAATAGCAAAGTTTATTTTTTTTTTCTTTTTGTGTAATTCCATGTATTTCAATTTGTGTTCATTGCTTCTTGTCCTGTTACTGGAATGATTAGAAAGAGTATACCACTTTATTTACCATTACCCATCAGGCATTTATTTATACATATGACTTACATCCCCCAGAGCCTTTTCCTCTCCAGGCTTTAGTCTGAGAATAACACACCAATATTTTAGTAGCTGCTCAGTAGTGCTTACCCTAATAAAAGAGTGTTCAGTCTTTTGTGCTGTACCAGTGAGGAGAGGAATGGGAAGGCGGGATGAAGCAGAGACAAGACACCTGACTCACACTAGGCAAAGGGATATTCCATACCACATTGCATCATGCCAAGTATAAAAGCTGTGAAGTGTTGGCCAAGAGGTGACAGCCACTGCTCAGGCACAGGCTGGGCTTTGGCTGTAGAAGAGTGAGAAATGGTGTTGGGCATCACTTGTCATTCTTGGGTTTTATTCCTTTCTCTTTTCTTGTGTCACATTCTTGGGTTTTATTCCTCTCTCTTTTCTTGTGTCCTTTTACATTACGTCATTGCTGTTATTCGTGGTAGTAGTAGGGTTTTTTTTACTGTTCTACTAAACCATTCTTATCTAAACTCATGGAGATTTTGCCTTTGTTTTTTTTCTGATTCTCCTCCCCACCCAATCGGGGGGTGTGTGTGTGAGTAAGTAGCTGCATGATGCTTAGATGCAGGCTGGAGTTAAAGCATGACAGTCTCTTTTGAAACCCAACATGGGTCTCAATGGGTTGAGCTAATGACAAATCTGACTATAACTTGTTAGAATGAATTTATTATAAGCATTTTTTATATTAGTTTAATAGTTGCTGGTCACAATGATTTATTTACTCTCCAAGTTGGCATGCTTGTTCTTAAAGTTGCATTATGTAGCATCTTACTTGCTGTCTATGATGTTCCCTCTTCTGGTTTTCACCTACGGGAACAGGGCTAAGGTTATCTTTTTGTGCTGCAAAACACTGGTTTATCATAAGATAGAATTGTTGGTTGTGAAACTGATCTGGTACTTGTACTCAGCCTTGCCATCTCTGTGCTTCATGATCCATCTATCAGAAACAATTAATTACTATACCATTAAACTTTTCCCCTCAGAGACCCAATACCGGGGAGAGACACCTCCTTTCTTCCTGTTCTAGGTTAATAACAATAGCTTTTGAGAATTTCTAATGTCTAGTTCAGGTCAGCATGCTTCTATTGCTGTATCTTCTGGATATGGTTCATCTGTCAGCTAAGGTTAAACAATAATTTCAGAATGCCACGTAGAGATCTGTCCGGTGGCTTGACAGTTACAAATGACAGGGTGTGTGGGATTGTATGGGCAAGTACCTACAACATCTCCAATATGGGCACCCCAATGTTTTGGAACTGCAACCATGAACAAATGCAGGATCTGGAAAAGCTAGGAACATATTTGGGAATGCGCGTAAAGGGGAAAACCAAATTCTTACGTATCTGTAGCATTTGAGCACAGAAAGTAAATGCAACTTTGAATCTGTCACAGATACAATGTATTACTCTCCTTTCTTTCAGGCAAGAACCCAGCAGCCAGCCGGTTTGGCAGGTCATGCAGCAGTACGGCCACGTACTCCTGGAAATCTTTCACTTCCTTCTCTGGACAGTTGAAGAAGAATATCAATACAGCTCTTACATATCACCAGTGTAAACTACAGCAGAAAATAACTTGTTTCAGACTGTTTCTTACCATTTTATTAAAGATCAAATCAAACCTTCCAGACCTAACTTTTCTATGATTCTATGATTCTATAAATTTATTCAGAATGCAGTTTCAGTATCTGTTTCTGTATGCTTCTATTTCAGCACATAATTATCTGTGTACGATACTCAGATTTTAGGTTTTGCTTGCATTCTAAAGCAGGGAGAAAAGTTTTGCAGAACAAAAGGACGCTGAAATTTCTTTCAGAAAACAAACAATGGCTGTAGTCCATGACTTTGGTTAATCCCATACCATAAAAGACAAGTCACTATCCAATCCTGATAGTTAGGACAGTACTCAGATATAAACTATCTATATAGAAAAATACTCAGGTACATATGCTCAGCTTACTTTGGTACCTACTTACAGTCAAAATGATGGAAGCTACTCAAAACAATGTTTTTATGCACCAAGATCACATACAGTTACCTTATGTGTGCTTTTACACAGTTATATTTCTACAAGATCTGTTAAAACACTAGTAATAATCAATTACTTTAAAAAGGGATCCTGCTAATAAGTAACATAAGAATGATGCTGAGTCTTCCTTCCTAACTGCCCTTGCTGCTGCCAAGTCATATCTAAAAAGAAACTGCTTTCTTTTGAAGTTCCTTTTCTGCCTCCTCCCCCATGGTAACTGATGGAAATAAACATGAACATTACACATAGAAAAGCCTCTATAGCCAAGAGTGCAGGATAAAAAGGCAACCTTTCTTTCCATAGCACTCTTAAGATCTGAGCACAGAATCAGTTCAGAAGCACAGAAAGGTCATAGCCATGGATGTAGTAAGGAGACGAGGAGAAGGACAGCTTGAAAAAGGAAAAAGACAGATTTGCTGTACTCTAGTGACGAGAGGTCAGAATGAAACTGTGATGAATAGGAGCTAGGGCATACACAAACAGGAACCAGAGTCATGTATCACTTATGGTGGTCTGGAATTCAGTACTGCCCACTTGACAGATCCCTCTCAGATACACTGGAGAGAGAAAAGGGGAAAAAGCTAAAAACCAGACCAGTACTTATTCCACAATGCATCTCTCTGCTGTATGTGTTCTAGGATTGATTTCAGTCACAACAGCTAGGGAAGGTGTATGCCATTGTGTTTAAAGAACAGAATAATTCTGAGAATATCGATCTTTTCAGAATTGCAGCGCTGCAGAAGCTGAAAGACTACATTAAAAACCGTACACCAAAGCAAAAAATGTGTGCAGACATTTCTCTGGTTTTGTTGACCTCTTGTACTGTGTTTATTCTATCATTCAAGCTTCTGAAAACTTCCACTGCTGGGTTTTGAGGCATCCTCTTCAGCATTCTCTTTCTTCTAAATATACAGCCCCTTGAAAACACAAGGTTCCATCTTGAATTTGTCCAATCTTTAAACCCACATTATATCTCACATTTTCTGAACATGAGTCCTACAGACCCACTATATCTGTGTCATAATGAAAATTTAATTAATTTGAAGATCTAATTTAAAAAAAAGGTGATTTTATGTACTTGAAGATTCAGTTTATTTGAAAATAATTTTTATCTATGAGTTCATTTTCTAAAAAGTTTCTGAAATGAATAAAAGGGATGTCAAAGGCATTTTCCTGAAGGTATTTGAAAATAAAATTCATTATTTAATTGAGGACAACATGCCTCCTGGAAAGTAACAGAAAGAGATTTGCCTATTAATCCTATTTGTTTCAACTAACCAGATAAGACTACCAGAATGGAAAGGGTCCATAATTTAAGCTGTGATTCTGACTTGTTTACAGCCAAACTTGCTTTAACTCTCAAAATTGAATCTAACTTTACAGTTGTTTAAATACAGGGTTCCTAAGATGGGCAAAAGACCTTGGATAAATGCAACTAGGCTGTGTTAGACATCACGCTACCATAGAAACTCTGCAGGCAGATCAGATTGCTGCAATTCCAATTCTGGGTAAAACCAAACTAATTATTCCATATGCAGCTCTTACAGAAAATATCATTTTCAAGAAAAGAATGCCAAGAAACACTTCAACCAGCAAAAATATCCAGATTGAAAGGGGTGTATGGATATGATAAAAATCTTCAAGTATTTAAGAAGCTGAAACAAAAAAAAAAAAAAAAAACCAAACAGTGGTTCATAGAACCACAGAATCCCACCTGGTTTGAGTTGTAAGGAACCATAAAGCTCATCCAGTTCCAATCCCCTTCCATGGGTAGGGACACCTTCTACTAGACCAGATTGCTCCAACCCCTGTCCAGCCTGGCTTTGAAGACTGCCATGGATGAGGCAGCCACACCTTCTCTGGGCAACCTGTGTCACTGCCTCACCACCCTCACAGGGAAGAACTTTTCCATGTTTACAGTAAATAGACTGAAAATCATTGGGCCATGTTGCAGCAGAGAAGATTCTAATTTGTAGTGGAAAGGAAAGTGCTGGAATAAAGAGAAATAAACTGCCCCATCACTGAAGGCCTCTAAAAGTGGTTCAAAAAAAACATCTCTGAAGATTGACATCAGTCAGGAAAACATTGGACAATATCTCCTCCAAGACACACCCAGCCCCATGATTTACTTATAGACCAAATATGGGGGGGGGGGGGGGGGAGAGAGTTGGAAATAAAAAGAGTATTTCAACGTGCTGGTTTGTTTAAAACCACTCAGCTTCACTGCTAAATCTTCTCTCATGTTAGAGCCTGTGACAGTCAAAGTAGTGAGTTATGGATGGGAAAATCTGGTTGTGGTAACTATCTGCAAGATTTTGAATGACCTAGAAGTAAAAAAACCCAAAGCAACAAAAAAAAGGATTTGAGCCAGGAAGAAAAAAGCCCCAGTCTTGGCATAACCTACCCCGTGAGATACATTTTTGCTCCCCGAATGGAAAGAGTTCAACACAATTCCATTTTAGTGACACCCATGGACCATTTCCTTTGGCAGAATGGGAGAACAAATTACATCTCATATATTGTAAAGAAAGCTGTACAGAAAATCTGCTGCTTTTAAGCTCCTAGGGGTGGGAAGGGGG
>JANRGW010055306.1:0-30714 GCA_024733675.1 Psilopsiagon aymara | reverse complement strand
ATGTTCAAAGGCAGGGTCTCCTCTACACATCATGCAACTGATGCTACATGGAGTAAGTGGGCTGCACTAATTACACATCGAGCTTGAATAGGAAATCCCAGTAGTCCAGGAATTCTGGAAGTCATCATGGACTGGCCAGAGGGCAAAGGTTTTGGAATGACACCAGAAGAGGAGGAGGTGATGCATGCTGAAGAGGCCCCACCATATAATGAACTGTCAGAAAGCGAAAAGCAGTATGCCTTGTTTACTGATGGGTCCTGTCGGCTTCCTTCCGGCTTCCCCTACTCCCTGGCAGAGCATCAGCATGTCTGAAATACAGGGAGTAGGTACAATTCTAGAGCAGAATTTGTCAGAGTTTAGCAAAATAATGCACTAATAAAATGTTCTCTGAAAGCAAAGGTAATTGGAACCAGTAGTATTAAAGGGATGTTGCAAGGAGAAGGAACAAAGATACAAAGGAAAGAGATGTGGTAAAATTATGTTATAGAAAAAAAGGAAGACATACATAGAGTTTTTGGGGAAGGTTGCTTTTTAGAGTTATTAAAAAACTAGTATCTCTATTAATTCAGTGATTTTTTTTCCTTTACTATTTCTTCTTATCTGCTTAAACCATGATAGCTACAGCAGCACCATTACTGAGATACAATATCCAATACAGCTGTTGAGGTAATAATATGCTATTACATTTCCATTGCAAATGCTGACTCTGAAAGCATGGCCAAGGCTTTCCCAAACTTTACACAATGTGTCAGCCCCTTGAGGCCTTTCTTAATCATAATTTTTTTAGGATAGCTTTTTTAATTGCCTTGTGCTATACTGATGAGTAGTCCCAAAGTTCCAGTAAGTCTATTCTTGTCATTAAAACCTTTTCTCTGAAACGTAAGGGAAGCCATTGATTTTCACTGCAGATGTCCTTCAAAATGCCCACATTTTTTTGGCTGCCTGAAACACCTCAGAACATAAAACATTTCTTTAAGCTTTTTGTTTGGTTGGTTGGTTGGTTTTTTCTGGGTTTTTTTTTTTTTTTGGTTTTTTTTTTTTTTTTTTTTTTTTTTTATGTTGTGTGGTAAAGTAAGCTTGGAATTATGGTAAAGTTTGCACTACTGTGCTTCACATTTTGCTGATAATATAGATCGTGTTTTGTGCACAGATTAATGTGATCCTTTGCATTTTCTGATGACCTTTTGTAACTCTGTCATGCTGTTACTTACCACACTAACCTGTATATTGTGGTTTATGTGTCATTCACCATGTTCATCTTAGCTTTCCACCAGAAAAGCCCTGAAACGATGAAAGTTAAATATCTAGCTATACCTGTCTCCCAAGTGTCACATCAAATCTCCATGCAATCCAGACATGGGACTTGTGGGAGAAGCATCCAGGGGATGGCTGCCTCATCCCTCATTGGCCACCCTACTTGATGCCAGGCCAGGACCTCTGTTGGCCACTATGCCTTCTGACAGACCAGGCCTCCTCTCCATCTCCCCACTTGTAGAAGGAGACACCTCAGACACCTTTATCAAGCTGTCCCAGGAGGGCAGCAAGGTCCCCCCCTTGTCAGGCCATGGGTAAGTGAATATAGGAGCAGACTTCAGCTCCTGAATGGGCAGTTTCTCTAGATGTCCAGGAGGTTATCTCTACCTGGCAAGTGAACAAATGGATCAAAGCCTGACAGAAGCCCTGCATCCCATTTTTTTCTTTCTGTTGATCCTATCTAGTTTCTATGCCGATTATTTTTAATTTTCCAGTACTGCTTCCATTTCTATATGTTGTCAATTACCTAAGATTACCTGTGGGAGTATAAATTACGACCTAACAATGACTAATTAAAAGTTACACGTGATTACTTTATATTTTCAAGATAAATTATAGGTTAGTATATTCAGTCATACTGCATTAGTTAATTTGATAAATTCCAGCCAAAGGATTTTATCTTTCTCTCTCCTAAATGACTTCACTCTTAAGCCACTTTGTCTACAATGAAGTTAGGAATTCATTCACATTTTTTGTAATTCCAATTCTAAAAATGTGATATGTCAGACTTCTCACACAGGTCAGGTGTACTGGATTCAAATTACCTCTGAAATGTTTTCTTCTTTCAGGCTTAAAATCTTTTATGGAGATCATATCAAGCAACTACTTATGCAAAGATAATACCAATGACATTGCTAAAAGCATTTCACACAGCTCTTTTTAGTTTCATTAGATAATGGGTTTTTTTCAACCTTCTGTGAGTCAAAAATAAAAGTCAAATTTAAGAAATTATTCTTCAACAGTATTATAAGTAGCTGAGATCAAATATCTAGGGCTTGCCAAGAGCTAAAATCAAGGGATAGTGAAGGCAATCTAGAAAGTTGGTCAGGCTTTTTAGGAATATCATCAGCATCAAACTTTCTCTGCAAAATGTTTCAGAAAAATAAACAATTTCTTCTTCTTCAACCACCTGCTCCACCCCCTCCCCCCATTTCATTTCATCCCTATCTTTGTGATAAAAATTAGTTTTAAATCTGAAAAACTGGGATTTTTTTTTTTTTTAGCTTATCTGTAATCTTCTCCAAAACCTTTCAATTTCTTAACTCTGCAAGACACCTCCTTCAAGAGAGGCTTTCATTTTTAAGATGAACACATACCATTTGCTCAGAAATTCAGCAAACAGCATTCCATTATGGATGTCTTATTTACTTATTTACTTCATACTTACTTTCCAGTGCATGAAAGATTTTACAATCCACCTGCTGTGCCATACAATAGCTTGCTATCAAACATTAAGAAATTTCAGATTATGCAGCATCCAAGGCTGGCAGCAGACTTTTATTCAGTTCTCTCCAGCAGCCTGAGATCACTGTAAATAAACAACATTAATAATTGGGAAAATATACTGTATAGGATTCAGTACTTTGAATAAAATCCATTCTTTCCAAGTGGAGAATGGAACAAGCAAATCATGACATTCTGTTAAATGAACAAGCTTGAGGCATTCTATCAAGGAGAATGACTAAAGAGCAAAATTAACAATAGCACTTCAAAAGCAAGCTGATAATAAAACCAGCTTTTCAAACTTTTATCCTTCTTTACATAGCCTTGGATTTCTTAAAGGAAGTCAGCTTTCCCCTGAAAGAAAGCTCATTAAATTTGAAATGATCCTATAGATGGTGTAGGCATCTAAAAATTTGTTTCCATAAAAGTAAAGCTTACAAGCGGTTAAGATGACAAAGTGGACACTGAAGCCCAAATTGCACACATGTCTATATGAGCCTTTCCCACATGATTGGAATCTTTAGGTATTGGTATATTTAAACAAAATAACACAGATTATGGTTTATTACAGTTTAGAGGCTGCTAAACAATATTTCTCACTGTCTGGTTATTTCATGAACCCAAATAGAGTCACACAGCTTTTCAATTGCAGTCTCTATTATCCACCTAAGTCCACATCTGAAGAAGATATCCATAACAGAGGAAGACATGCAGAATTCTCTTGGAATAGAAGACAGTTTTAAAAACTTGCTTTCTCTAATACAGAGTAGTACTGTGTAAGAAAAAAAAAAAAAAAAGCCAATAGAAATTAAATAAATAATTTCTTGAAGAAAATACTACACCACCTAGCACATCCAATTATGCCCTTTCTGAGAATGTGTTCATCATGTTGCCTACATAATGCACTACTTAAGGACTTTAAAATACTCATTATCAAAGCCCATATAATTTTGAATAAAAACTTTAAGTTCTTTTGTCTTGCTTTTTTTCCCCAAAGACCTTATACTCAGTTTCGCAGGCTGTGGCAATTCAGCTATAGGCCATTTGGGGGAATGAAGCTATCACATTATAGCAAATTTCCTGATGGACCAAATAACACCAGCTGCTGCATCTGGTTTTGGCCAGAAGCCTGGGGTGTGAATGCAACTCACTCAGTATTTTATGAAGTCAGTGAATATTTCTTATCTCCTGATTATAATGGTGACTGCCTCTTTTAACAGATTTAAGCTGAAATATAAACTCTCCCAAATATTCTGAATCACAGTGATTATTAGAGTGAGTTACTGGTAACAAGTGACAGAATCAGACAACCCTCACAAATTCTTTCCTTCAACATTTGACTGACTATTAAAAAAAAAAAAAAAAGAAAGAAAAAGACCAAAACAAAACCAAGCAACTCAGTGTAGTTACAAACTTAGTACTAATAATTACAGAAGAACGTGATATTGGCATCAGAGTCTTTACCACGATTGCAGAGACAACTGGAATTGAGGATCAACTCTGAGCTTTATAACAGCGTTCCTCTAAAATCAGTCCTTCAAAGCTGTATCTGCTCACATCTCTAATTACATGCATTTACCAGTAATGGCAGGAATATAATAATACTAAAATTAATTACAGACCTTCTTTTCATTGAGAGTAATGTGAGATAGGGCCCTGCTCTGGTGTATGGATTTCTCTGTCTTCCATAGAGATCATAGTATATTGTGATCAATTTACAGCTTCCCTGTAGTAACCAAAAGGAAAATAAAGCAAACATAGAATCAAAATGCAATATGATTAATTGATAATAGGTATACTAAATTCAGTAGTGTTTGAACAATATTAAAATATGAGAAGATTACATCTTCTAAATTTTTAGTGCAAATTAATGTCCAAGAATTAAAGTGGATAGACTAAGTTTTACAAAAACTCACTATTGTGAATAGTGAAGGAAGGATGAAATTAAAGCTACTCAAACCACTAGCTCTTTGTCATGTTATAGAAAAGTCAAATGCCAATATGTCTTTTTGTCCTTTCACAATGCAATATAGGACTGGTCCATGTACAAGAATATAGGGGAGAGAAGATGGAGGGAGAGAAAAAAAAGTGAGCATATCTCCACAAAAATGACAAAGAAGGAGCTACAGATGTGTGTGGGAAATGCTGATCACTGCTAATAAGTACTAAACATAGAACTAGAGCCTTAACAGTCTTGAGGAACATCTTGCACCTGAAGAGTCAACAAAATTTACCTCTGAACAATAAGAATATTATGGCTCTTGCCCTCTTCTAAAACAAACACTAATTCTATCAAGATGCCTAGCTCAATGAATACAACCAGTTGCTGGAGTTTATGCAGGCAGCAGACATCCTGTTGGAATTAATAGGAGGCCTTGCCAAAGAGATATTTTTGTAAAATTACTGTGCTATTTTGGGTGCCTGTGTTTGCAAAGAGTTGGATAAATTACTTTTTAGTACTCAAATTATAGATTATTGAGACAGAAGATTCATTATTGTTTTTATAAACTAATTTGACAGCTGTTGATTTGACCACTCAAGGCAATGTCTGAGCATTTATAGTCTAATACCATCTCAAATGGAACTTCTTCTGGTAAAGTATATTACCAACCACATAATTCAATTATTTCTGAGAACAAGTCAGAAATCTTCTTAAGTGTGTAGGGAGACAGAGGCTATCATTTGTAAATTCTCAGTATTCATTAAAATGAATAGTTCTATGCAAACTGTAGTCTGCATTTAAATGTTCTTAAATTATATTATTCAAATCAGAAACTGATTTGCATCATGGTGCAAACCACCTTGTCAGATACAATCCATTTTGTTGATAGGAATAACAATAAATAATAATGAATGATAATCAAAAGAAGAAGCAACAAGACAAGCTTCCATAGGTACATTTGTGATAAAATTAAGACTAGGAAAAATGTGTGTCCTCTCTAGAAAGAAATGGGAGACCTGGCTACCTGCTTTTAGAAACTAAAAAAAGGAAGATCCAAGGAACTGCAGGCCAGACTGTCTCACCTCCGTGCCCAGTAAAATGGTGGAGCAGAGCATCCTGGAAACTGTGCTAAGGCACATGGGAAAAAAGGAAGTGATTGGTGACAGACAATTTTGTCTTAATAGGGGAAATTGTGTCTGACAAATTCGATGGGCTTCCCCAGGGCAGTTAACAGCATTGACAGATAAGGGAAGAGTAACTGACATCATGTAGACCCTAGACCCACTGCAGGAGAGGGTCTGGTTTGAGACCATCTTAAGAACCTAAATGTGCAGAAGTCCATGGGACCCGATGAAATCCTTTTGCGGGTCCTGAAGGAGCTGGCAAATTAAGTTGCTAAGCCACTGTCCATCATATTTGAAAAATCATGGCAGTCAAGTTAAGCTCCCGACTACTGGAAAAAGGGAAATATAACTCCCATTTTCAAGGATGGGAAAATGGATGAGCCAGGGAACTACAGCCCAATCAGTCTCACCTCTGTGCCTGGCAAAATCCTGGAGCAGATTCTCCTGGAAGTCATGCTAAGGCACAGGAAAAACCACAATGTGCTTGGTAACAGCCAGCATGGCTTCACTAAGGGGAAATCCTGCCTGACCAATCTGGTGGCCTTCTATGATGGGGCTACAGAACTGATGGACAGGGGCCAAGCAGTTGATGTCATCTAACTGGACATTCAACAAAGCATTCAACATTGTCCTGCATAACATGCTTGTCTCTAAATTGAGCGACATCAATTTGATAGATGGACCACTTGGTGGATAAAGAATTGTCTGGATGGCCACATGCAAGAAGTTGTGCTTAATAGCTCAAAGTCCAGCTGGAGATCACTAATGAGTGGTGTGCCTCAGAGATCGGTGTTGGGACTGGTCTTGTTTGACATCTTTGTCAGTGACATGGACAGTGGGATTGAGCATGCCCTCAGCAGGTTTGCCAATGACACCAAGCTGGGTGGTTTGATTGATGCACTGGAGAGAAGAGATCCTTTCCAGATGGACCTTGACATGCTTGTGAGGTGGGCTGATGCCAACCTGATGAAGTTTAACCATACCAAAGGCAAGGTGCTACACCTGGGTCGGAGCAATCCCAGGCACAGCTACAGGTTGGGCAGAGAACAGATTCAACCTTCCAGAGAAGGACTTGGGGGTCTTGGTGGATGTGAAAATGAACATGAACCAGCAGTATATGCTTGCAGCCCAGAAAGCCAACCGTATCCTGGGCTACATCAAAAGGAGTGTGACCAGCAGGTTGAGGGAGGTGATCCTGCCCCGCTACTATGTGCTCGTGAGGCCTCACTTGGTGTATTGTGTGCAGTTCTGGTGTCCTCAACATAAAAACGTCATAAAACTGTTGGAACAAGTCCAGAGGAGGGTCCCAAGGATGATCATGGGACTGGAGCACCTCCCATATGAAGACAGGCTGAGAAAGTTGGGGCTGTTGAGCCTGGAGAAGAGAAGGCTGCGTGGAGATCTCATAGAAGCCTTTCAGTATCTGAAGGGGGGCTATAGGGATGCTGGGGAGGGACTCTTCATTAGTGACTGTAGAGATAGGGCAGGGATTAACGAGTTCAAATTTACACAGGGGAAGTTTAGATTAGATATAGGGAAGAAGTTCTTTACTGTGAGGGTGGTGAGACAGTGGAACGGGTTGCCCAGGGGAGTTGTGAATGCTCCATCCCTGGCAGTGTTCAAGGCCGGGTTGGACAGAACCTTGAGTGACATGGTTTAGTGTGAGGTGTCCCTGCTCATTTCAGGGGGATTGGAGCTAGATGATCTTAATGTGCTTTCCAACCCTAACTGTTCTGTGATGCTATAATCTGCCTGGACTTGTACAAGACTTCTGACACTGTTGAGTACTACAACATCATCTCTAAACTGGAAATTTGAATTTGGTGGATGGAGCAGCTGGTGAATAAGGAATTTGATGGATGCTTGCACTCTCCAAGTGGACACCAGTGACAAGTGGTGTTCCAGGTTGTTACTGGGACTGAGGGACTGACACTGTATAACATCTTTGTGTGTATCCCAAGCACAGATACAGGCAGGCTGGAGAATGAATTAAGAACAGCCCAGAGAAGAAGGATTGGAGGTACTCGTGGATGAGAAGTTCAGCATGACCTAGCAATGTGCATTTAGAGCCCATAAAACAACCAGATCCCAGGCTGCATCCAAAGAAGCATGGCCAGCAGGTTGAGGGAGGTGATTCTCCTGTCTACTCTGCTATGCTGAGACCCCAGCTGCATTACCGTGTCCAACTCTGGGGCCCCCAACAGAAGAATGACGTGGAGCTCTTAAAGTGAGTTCTGAAGAGAGCCACAAAGATGATCAGGAGGGTGGACCTCCTCTCTCATGAACACAGGCTGAGAGAATTGGGCTTGTTCATCCTGGAGACCTCACAGGAGGCTTGCAGAGACTCTCAGACTGAATTCACGATACACTGAAAGATACTGATGTTTGTTACAGATTCAGACATTTCTTTCTAAAAACGTCAAACTACATGTAGTAATTTGATTTGGAAAATGAATCAAATTTTAAAGAGTATAAATTCGCATCATTTAGTGTATTCACTAAATGCTGAGAATATGAAGAATCTTCTTAGATGAAGTAGAAATTATCCAGTATACCTTTTCCTTCTGTTTAATATGAACATCTAACACTGACTACCATTAACAGTAGATTATGTGGTTCATTGATTCCACCTAATGCACTTATTGCTAATAAATAATACGTTTAAAACTGTTGAAATAATAATGTAGTATTCTGAAGTGAAACAATAAACATCTATAAACATAACATGTAAATTATGATTATACTTAGCTATTCATTACCCCTATGCTAGAATAATGCCAATGCTTAAATCTGTGGTTATACATAAAAATGATCTTTTATCACAAAATTCTGATCTCTTAATTCATCTAGACTTTTGCTAAGACTGTTCAAAACATTAGGCAATCACAAATAATAACATAAATATTTCAGTTGCATAAAGTACCCAAATATTTCAAGTGTTGTATTTTATGTGTGCCACATACCGAAAGCTGCAACAGCCAGATATCAATATGTCATAGAAAGACTATATAATGCAATATGGAAACATCTTCATATATCTTATGCAAAAAAATGTTTTTACTATGAGATAGAAGTGAGTCTGAGACTCCCTTAGCTTAACTTTTTTATAATATAGCTAAAATTATGGCATTGCTAACATTATAGCAACTATCTCCCTGTAGTTCATGCATATGATTTATATGTGTTTTGAAAATAATCTACTGCAAGACTATTGAAGGTCACTTTATCAGATAAGCAAGTCTGTTATATAGGAATTGCAGCTATTTGTTTCAGTTTATTTGGGACTGAAACAAGGTGTCATGAACTTACAGAAACCTTTACTCTATCTTGCATACAGTTACTTGCGTACTTCTATACTTGTTTCTTATTAAACAATGACTTTTCTTTTTTGGTTTTGGTGATTTGTTCCTTTTTGCCTGTGCATCTGTAAACACATAATTGACAGACCCACGCTTCTCCAGCTCTCTAAGGTAGGCTGTATAATATTTTTGCCTTCCTACTGCAGAGAAAAATTTGAAAAAAGTATTTTCCTGAACTATGTTTTGCCCTAGAGGAAAATTTGAAAATATATTTAATGACTCTGTTTATCACATTTCCTTATGCACATGGAAAATAATGTGATCTCTCTTGAAAGGCTCTTTTCAGTTTTTTTCTTCTGCAAGTGAGAGAAATGTTCTTAACTGAGAAATAGAAACACTACTGAAGCTGAGAACACAGAACTGATTGAAGGAATGATACTTGGCACATAGGAGTGAAGACTGGTGTTCAAAGGTGGACAAATTTTAATTCTTTTGAGGCAGCCACTAATAAAGGTGCTAATTGCTGTTTAGAAAACACAGTTGCTTTAGTACATGAAGTTACTAATAACGAGACAATGTATATTAGAAAGTTCATTCATCCAAATTCTAATTTTCTCATGATCTGACTACATTTGTCATGACTGACTACATTGGATGTGCATTTTTCTTATTAAATATGGCACTGAAAATTACAAATTCAGTTAAAGGTATAATATTAAACAAAATTAGTATTTAAAACTGCGTATAAACCCAGTATTTTATTTGATTTTCCTCTTTAACTTAAAATAACAGTGTTGGCATGCTAAGTATACTCAGCATTTGCTCAGCTACATTGCAACGCAGGAGAAAAAAACCTGCTTTGAGAACCTGAACAGAAACCAAATAAACATCAGGTATCTTAAAGGTCTTTTCCAACCTTAATGGTTCTACAATCACCTAATAAAGACAGGCTTCTTAGAAATTCTATTGACACAGAATAAGCTTAACTACGTAAAGCTAGGTCCTCAGTTCATGTATACTGCCAGAAATTGTTGCTAGCAACAGAAATTGCCCCTGGAGTAAAAGAAAAGTGGAGGAGTAGAGAAATCATACACTGATCAGACAGCATGAAAATACAAGGTGGCTTAGTTTAAAGATGATAGAGAAATATAATTTTTTTAGAGCAACAGCCGAAGCAGGCGAAAAAGAACATACACCTGCAGTAGAGAAAAAGAAAATCTAAACCCAGCAGTAGCTGAAATCAGATTGGCCAACAAGAAGGATGAGTGGTCAGCTGCCAAATTCATACAATAAACCTGTACAAAACCAGATTAATGATAAAGTCACTGGGAATCCAAAGCATTAGATAATTCTACAGTAAACATAATTGTTGATTACTAGAGATAGAATATCTGGATGGGAATATTTAATTTGCTTTCAAATATGTTTACTGTATTTGCTTAGGATAATCCTTGAAGTTCTGCTTACATAAAATTAAATCTAAATAGTCTGTTGCCATAACAACATAATACATTAGTTTTCTAGTTTTATTTTTGATCATTTGACTACAGGATTGTTTGCTAGGATCTTTGTGACTCAACTCTTCAGTGTTTCTCAGTATTACTTAAATGAAGACTCCACATATTTATTTAATCTTGAGGACGCTTCATAATTCTTTTCCTTGAAGAAGCAAGACAGGGTCAAAGAATCTGACATGGAAATAACAGAACCAGAAAAAATATTGTACTTTCATTAGTATAATAATAGAAAAACTCAGAAAATGAAACTAGATAAATATATGTCATACTCTGATTTTTTACTGGCACTATTAGGTTACAGCATCACATTTCTGCCAGTTTGACTAAACTAAGACAGGTAGGCAAAATCTTGCTTTCAACAAAAAGATCTAGATTGTGTGAAAACACATTGAATGAACAGGTGGAGAGGAAAAACAAGTGAAGAATAGGTTCTACATTTGTTATTGTAGTTTGTCATTCTTTTTGTCTTCCTCAGTTTTACATTTGGACCTGTCACATTTCCTTGTTACCTGTTTCATACAATGTAGATTTATTCTTAGCTCTTGTTCCGAAGTTATAATAAGCCCTGTAAAAATACCAGATCCCTTATCAGCAGAAACACCTGACCATCCCAATTTAACCTAAAAAATGTTCATTTGGTTCTGACATTCTCCAAGCAACCAAATGTAAAGAAAATTAGTAAGTGCTGTATGAGATATAAGTTAATCTACCCTTTCAAAGGCATTATCTGGGCCTACAGTGGAAAATTGTGTGTGATTTGAGACATCTGAGCTAACACAATCTTGGTTAACATGTTCATGCAGTTCAGCTCTGAGCTCCCTAGACAGGGCTCTTTGAAATCTTGCAAGCAGTAAAACCTCATTAGTACAGCTAACAAACAGGCTTATTCATAACATATTGTTAACAGTTCTGCAGATTGTTTTATTGTGGTCCTTGCACGAAACAGATATGCCATAAAAGGTATAAAGAGGATGAACATTAAATGGTAAATAAAATAGGAGAATCCTTCATATTTACATAGTTACATATTTTCATAGTTACAAATGTCTCTCAAGCTAGTTTAAAAAAAAGCTAAACAGTTGCCAAATCTCCGTATAACTTTTTCCAGGAAAAGTTTTCTATTAAAATATGGGGGGAAACTTACCAACATATTTTGCCATATTTTGGACTAAGTACTTTTAATTCAGCTTCATACATTATATAAAATGACAGTAAGAAGTCGCAAGGTTAAGGTAAGATTGTGGTGATATTAATGAAAAAAATTAAAAAGCATATAAAGTGCTTCTGTCAATAGTGTTTTGTGTCCCACATTTGTTAGCTGTGGTTTTATTTAGTGCAAAATGAAATAATCATAAACCTATAAAATACAGTAAAAACTTCACATCAGTTTTGTGTGTGAGGATTTGATAATTCAATTATTATGATGTGTAATACTCTACAAACATAAATCAGGAATTAAGAAGTTTCAAGAATGCCTGTAAATAACTAAAAAACCTGAGTAATATCTCAGGAAAGGTTTTTGTGAGCGAAACAGGGAAAAAGTGGAGCTATGAGTGAAGTGCTAGGGTAGGTGAGTAGAAGGTGGAAAAGCACAATGTACGGTGACATCAGTGACTAGGGAGGGGAGGGAAGTGGCAACTGAACTCAGCTCAGAAGCTGAAGTGAGAAAAAAAGATAATTTGCTCCTATCTTCAAAATTGTCATTAATCCCTCAAAATTGGGGTAATGACTAAAGAATCAGTTTTTAGGTAAATTTCTATTCAATAAATCTTTGTTTAGCTCTCAGGCTCATTACAGCTCTGAAGTGACACTGCCTCTAAAAGAGAAGAAACTGAACAAAACCGTTTGTGAGAGGGTAAGCTTCTAACACATGTACCCACGCTAATGCCTTTGAAGAGTGAATACAAATGTATGAAGTATCATTATGTCACTGTCTGAACTGCATAAAGTTTTCTATTACTTTCATCTAGTAGAACTGGAAAGCAATCCTGCACCAGAAATTATTTCATGCCAGGTGATATAGTAGAAAAGGATTCTCCACTCTTGGATATTCTCTGACAGTAGAGAATAACTATATGTTACCTTGTGAGAAATGGGAATTCAGCATAATGTAGAATAACAAAATCTACAACTAGGCTATTTTAACAAATCACTACTTTCAAGATCACCATTAAATAACAAAAGGCAAACAAATACAAAGTTACTATTTCTTGGATCTTTGGCTTCAAAGTTGTCTATTTTGAGTAATTCAAATAACTAGAGAGGGGTATTTTTAGTAGATGTTTTGTAGCCAAGAGTTGTGACTGGAAACTAAATTCTATTCCATCACTGATATTTGCCCTGCCCTGTAAGATGTAAACTGTGGACTTGCCTTTTTGATTTCACAATAGTGTGTTGAGAGCAGTAGTACCCAGACTCATATGTTAGTCTTCTTTGACAAAACGCAGGTCTGAACCCCCACAAGTTGCGAAAATGATACAGGGGTTCTTGCAATTTAATCTTCCAATATTGTACTAGAGAGTGGTGAGCCTATTTGTCTGACATTGCATAACATATGTAAAAAATAATTCCATTGATACTGCCATTTCAGATTTTCAAATGTTTTTTGAACCTGAAAATTGTATTTCAAAATATTGAGAATTGCTTTAGTTCTGGAATGACTGGGCGGATTGCTACCATTTCCACCTCAAAGCCCAACAAGAAACCAGAAATGTTTGTTTGTTGGTTTTGACATTTTTTTTATAAAAGCAGGGTTTGTGATTTATTAAGTTATCAAATTTATTTTAATTCACTATGCTTCTCCAAGTTCAACATGCTTACTGAACTCTGACAGAATTTGACACATCAAATTTAAGCAGGAACTTCAGTTTTACTTTCATTTTTTTAAATGAGGATTTCCTAACTAGCGGTTGCAAAACTCTGACAGGACATGAGAGAGGACCAGCTTTTGCTTCTAATAGGATTTAAACTCATGCTTCCTCCATTTTTTGCCTCATTCACTCCTGTCAAGTATACTACACACAAAGCCATGGACCATTCAAAGAATATCATATATGGGAAAGAAGTGATACATTTGATCTATGCTGTAATAACAAACTAAACAATCTGAAATAATTTGAAATTCACTTGACCGAGTCAAAAGCAGAAATATGGTGACAACCACAGTGTAATGTTTAGGACACATTCCTACGATCTCTGGATTCTAACCTAACCAGGTCCCACAGAAAATAAAGAAGAAGATCATTAAGATCAAAGACCAAAAGCAGTCCCCCATTACTTTCTAAAGTTATTTTTAGGTACCAAGAAAAATACAGCACTGGGATGCAATGAACATTTTCGTTATGTTTTGTAAATATGAGCCAGTATTTCTGCTGTCTGGAGGGGCTAATCATTATTTGTTTATGATTACTAAACACGAATAAAATTATTAGTCCTGTCACCCTGATGTTCACACTATATGTCTCAAAGAATCTCCTCGATAAGAACTGCTGTGCTATGCACCCCTCTACACTTGCAACCCAGAAGTCAGCACTTCATTTCACAAAAATTAAGCAATGTTCTCATATACATGCTCAGCTAAATCATTTGTGATAAAAACTTTGAGACCTGAAATCCATTTCCCTCTGAGGAAGATCCAACACCCTCTTGTACAGTTCACTTTTCATTACAGAAGAAACATTTCAAAAAAAACAGATGTTCATGGACTTGAACAAGTACTCTCAAAGACCAAGCAGCTTTCTTCACTGATTCCTTGCCACTCTTCCTCCAGTGCCTCCTCTGACCATGAGTTCCCAAAGAAACTGCTTCACGATTCATCAAGCAAATATTTTTGCAGCAGGGAGCTTTTTAACAGAACAACCTTAACTTCTCCTAACTTCATCTGCCAACTGCAATGAAGAAAGGTGGTGCTCAGGTTGCCACAGTTTTTTCATCTGTAAGGCATTACATGTTTTACTACATCATCACTACTGATTTACCATAAAGCTGCTTATTTACACCCATTTTATCTTATAGCCCTGTTATTCTGCAACAGTTGTTACCAGTATCTAATATATGACTGTTGTTTTTTAAGAGATACTTTTTAACTAGAACCCTGAAGATAAAAAATCTTTTTCAGAAACTGAAAGTCTTAATTTTGCAAAATATAAACACATCAAGCTCAATATTTGGGGTATTTTGCTAGCATTACTGTATCAGCAGAAGAGCTTGTTTAACATTAGAAACGTGAGTTCCACATGCA
Organism: Psilopsiagon aymara; assembly: GCA_024733675.1. NCBI lineage: Eukaryota > Metazoa > Chordata > Aves > Psittaciformes > Psittacidae > Psilopsiagon > Psilopsiagon aymara. The sequence goes on along the minus strand of JANRGW010055306.1, from coordinate 15,835 downwards.
ATAATCACATTCCTCAGCACAACTTATTTAACCAGTCATTATTCGATCCTGAATCAAAATGACAATCCATTCATTGGAGGTATCTGCCTAATGATCTCTGTTAAAGACTGCTATCTTTTCCCTGAAGCATTCATCCGGAGTACTTAAGGGCCACTGTAGTTGTGTATGGCAAATGCTGTAGCTGTGAAAGGCAGAGGTAAGCAATTATCCAACTCCAAAAATCTGATGAGGCTCCAGTGGATTTAGAGCCACAGTCTGATTTGCCCATTATGTTCAAGGTCTACATGCTGTAGGTTCAATGCTTCAGAAAATTATGTGTTAGGTTTCTTCAAATTACTTGCTTTTTTTGTATTTTTTTAGTTCGTATACCAAGAATCTCCAGGTACTTTCTTGGCATACTTCCATGATCTATGGAGTGCTGTACATCCTTAAATTTTCAATACTTATTCCTGTGTTACTTACTTACCTAGTCCCAGTGCACTCTGAGAGAGGCAGAATGGGTTTTACTAACAATTTTTCAGCACTACTTAGGGACGGCTTTATCTTAAAGCTGACAAACTGCTTAACACAGAATCATAGAATAGTTAGGGTTGGAAAGGACTTTAAGGTCACCTAGTTCCAACCCCCCTGCCATGGGCAGGGACACCTTACACTAAACCATGCCACCCAAGGCTCTGTCCAACCTCGACTTGAACACCTCCAAGGATGGAGCATTCACAACTTCCCTGGGCAACCCATTCCACTGTCTCACCACCCTCACAGTAAAGAACTTCTTCCTTATATCCAATCTAAACTTCCCCTGTGTAAATTTGAACCCGTTACCCCTTGTCCTATGACTACAGTCCATAATGAAGAGTCCCTCCCCAGCATCCTTATAGATACTGAAAGGCTGCTTTGAGGTCTCCATGCAGCCTTCTCTTCTCCTGGCTGAACAGCCCCAACTTTCTCATCCTATCTTCATATGGGAGGTGCTTCAGTCCCCTGATCATTCTCGTGGCCCTCCTCTGGACTTGTTCCAACAGTTCCATGTCCTTTTTATGTTGAGGACACCAGAACTGTGCACAATGCTCCAAGTGAGGTCTCAAGAGAGCAGAGTAGCGGGGCAGGATCATCTCCTTTGACCTGCTGGTCATGCTCCAAATGATAAAATATCAGCTGTCATCACTGTTAAAAACTATGCCAGAACACTTCAATTTTGCTATCAGAAAACAAATAAATAGGTAAATGTAGGATTCAGAAGTTAACGGCAATTAAGTTGAACATTGTTTAGATGAATACTTCTTGTCTGCAGCAAAGAGGTGTTGCCAACATTCGGATCTTTATGAAGGGTAGAAAGCCACTTCATACTCTTATAAAAAGTATAAAGATGTGAACAATTTAGAGGGCATTCATTTCTGAGGGGACTGGTGGTGTTTCAAGGCAGTCTGAAATTCATGAGGTTGTTACTTTTTTGCTTTTTTTTATTTATAAAAAGTCTTATTTTTGTAAAAGGAGGGAGCTTTAAGTGTGGTTATGTAACCACACTGTTGAAAGGAAAAGAAAATGTAGCTGTAAGTGAGGAGATAACAAATGAAAAAGCACAAGGATAGATGGCACCTGGAATATTCAGCCTGGATAACTATTTACAAAGGGTGCAATTATAGGCCCCTCAAGCACACCTTTGAACAGCTGGTCACTTGGAGTTGAAGGTAAAACACTGAGGGTTATTTTGGCTGTCAGGTTTAAATAAGAACCAACTCCCTACTCCCTTTCTGCTCAGCGTATGCTTCACAAACAAGGTACATCACACTCTGCTACAAATGTTAGGCTGTAGTGATGGGTGTAATGACCTTTACAGTGTGTCACATCCTGCAGAAAGTTATGCACAGCAATGTATTATATTGTTTTCCTTTCTGACCATGCCACTCTCCAGCAGAGTATTATTATTTTTTTCATGATTGCTTAGATTGCTTGAGAAATTGGATTCTAATTTACAAGCAGTCTTTCCACTATTTACTAATTTTTTTAACTATCAGCAATACATTGGAATTTATACTTCATATGCTGCACTGTACATTTCTGGAAGTGCCAATAATGCTTAGATAACTATTGACATCTTTTATGCAAGACATACTATTGTGCTCTGGACTATTAATGCATCATTATTATATAAAATCATATACTTCTGCCCATGCATTTTGCCAGTAGTTTTATGTGGTATAGTATATTCCATAAGGACTCTGAAAGACTTTAGACAGAGTAAAATGTAGCAACACTAATTTAGTAGAAAACATTATTTCAAAATATTCAAATCCCTTTTGGAGTGTCTAATGCAGAAAGATATAGACAATAACTAGGTATTGGAGAGCATGCATATATTGAGTTTTGGGGTTTCGGTTGTTTGGGTTTTTTATTGCGTGTGGGGTCTTTTTCTTCTCTCCACTACGAAAAATAAACCTATTCATACTGAGCCACCAGCAAGCTCATCATTACTAAGAATCTGTTTCAGATAAACCAGAAGTTATGTTTAATGTGGTCACTTTTATTTTAGTAAGCCTCTGAATGCAGAAAGATTTCATGTTGCAGAAAGCAGACTATGATTAAATCACAAGATAGTACATATCTTTTGACAGTTCCAGAGTTACCCAAACTCAGAAAAATCTTTACCCAGCTTAAAATACTCATTGGAATAGACAAATCTTAGACAGGTATAAACCATCTGTTTAAATATTTCAGAGATTCAGTAAGAGCACAGATCAAAAGAAGCATTGGTTTTACGTTCTTTGTTAGCATGAGAGAACTGTGGAGGTTGATAGTTCATAAAGTATCTTCACACATATTTTGCTATCAGCTCCTTTTCTCAGTTAGTACTAGGGCATAGCCCTGAGCAATCTAACTTGTAATTAGCCCTGTTTGGAGCAGGGGGTGGACTAGAAGATCTCAGAAAACTCCATCTGTCTAAATCTATCTGCCACACCAGAAAAGAAAATTCGTGGCAGATTTCCTAGGACATTTGCTAGGTGCTTTAAAAATTACAAGCTGCTAATCTACAACGTCCTTGGTAAACAGTGAGCTCTGATGGGTAAAATATTTTAGCTGCACTGAATGCATTTACTTTTCATATAATGGTAAAGTCACTGTAGTTCTTTAAAAAGGCTAAGGGAAAGGGTTAGAAACTACTGGCCAGCACAACTACCCCTAATAGCACTATTCCCGAAATAGAGGTGTACTAAGGTGTACTTACCTGGCCTTCTGCTCCCTTCTTGGCAAGACACTGCTTCCATACTGGAATTTCATTTTTTGCTCCTACATCTCTCCATACCCACCATGCTCCATCTTCCTACTTGCACTTCTATTTCTTTTTCCTCTTTCTGGGAAATAAACCTCATTGAGTTTTAAATAATAAAACCTTATTCTAGAACTGGTTTGTAAAGTACTAGGAGGAAAAAAGATAACCTTGGGAATGCCCAAAATGTTCTGGAAAAAGTCACTCCGCACCTGCACCTACCCCACCCTGTTATACATTAGCGTATAATAAACAGATACTGTTGAGGTAAATATGGGAGATCCAGCTTTGTTGTAACTCAACATATTCGATTGAACTTGTTCTCCCACTTCCCATGTTTTCACCAGGTCATACATGCTGTATGCATAGCCTATCTGTGACTATCTTATTTCAGCAAGAAATCCTACCTCAGGTAAAAGAAATTTCTCCTCTGATGTACCCCAATGAAGTTTATTTTTCAAGTAGCTGATACTTTTGTTTCTCACAGTTTCTAACAATCTGATTTTTTTCTATGATAAGGCATTTTGTTTTCTTATTATAATCAGATACTAACTTAAAGGAAAGGAAAAAAAAAAGTCAAAACAAAAAATATTTTGTAGGGCTTACTCTTTTACTCCCTGTGAGATATCAAAACTAAGCACAACAATAGTGGCAATATTTTCTCTAGTTTCTGCAGAGCTTGCTTGGATGCCCTAAATCTAAACCTGTGCTTGTATTGCCAATGTATTCAACTCCTTTCTTTCTCATTTCTTCTTCAAATGTCACTTTTTTTTTTTATTATTTAACTATTAGACTACATACCACTAAATTGAGAAATAACCTTAATCAGGACATTTCCCAAGGAATGGAATTAAACCTAATGACACTTATCAGCAAGAAGTGCTCCTTAATTGGGGTAGTATTTCGCTTAACTGGGATGCCAGTAGGTTATTTACTGTAATCAGATAAGGGCATCTGATCCTTATTTTCCTGAGAAATAAGGAAAAGTGCTAGCTCTAGAAAGACACTGTAATTATAGCAACACTGTATTTCAGGTGCAATACCCGCATTTTAGTTGTTCACCTATTCACAGCTATGCTGTGCACAGAGCTTTACAGTCATATAGGCTATGCCACAAGTATCCTTCTCTGAGGCACAGTGGCCAAGAAGGTGACATATTGAGTGTTCCTTAACTCTCAGGGTAGGATAAACAATATAGCAGCTTGTGCTTTGAATAAACTAGAAATTCATTCATGAAAGCCAAGCGATCACTTGATCTGCCAGTCAACAAGATCACATAGCCAGCATTGGACTAATGGAATAGCCTAATAATGGCTAATAAAAACTACAGGGTAACTAACATCACCAAGCAGATTGCTTTCAAAAGGTCCCTGAGGATGCACATACTCAGTGAGAACTTGAGCAGTGTTTCAGAAAGCTGCAGCCATTTTATAACTGCAGATGTAAACTGCTCTCTCTGAGCTATTTAGGAGACTATGATCTCTGGGATGGCTATATTAAGAGAGTGTTTAGGAAAGTGTTTCAATATGCTACTTTAATTCACTGTATTTTAGCTCACTTGGTCAAATGCAACAAAAGTTGAACTGCCGACAAATGGCACAATAGCTTTTTCAGCTCCTTAATGAGACAATAGTTTTTGAGATGGGTAGGGCTACAGAAAGCTACTTCAGACTCAAAATAGCATTTTACTAATTATACTCCATCACAGCATTATGCAGATGACAGTATTCAGCCTTTCAGTACTAGACATAAGGGAACCAATCATGCAAAGCATCACTTTCAAGATAGAGGTTGTTACAATTAAGAGTAAAACCAACAAATACCAACATTTATCTTTTTTCATTATTAACAATTTTACTGCAAGTTGGGTGCACCAGAGCTTTAAAAGTTGTAGCTAATGGACAAGCCATTCTTGACTGCTCTCATCCTGAAATTCACTGTTACTCTTTTCATTTGGTTGAGTATCTTGATGTACTTAAAGGTCAGGAGTTTACTGCATCTAAGCCTGCTAGTCAGGGTCCTTGGGAATTGAAAGGATGAAGAATAATGGATTCCATTAATACAGATCACATATCCAGGCATTCACAGAGCAGTAAGAATGACAGTGAGCATGAAAACCATACTTTTTTACATGCAGAGTTAATGCCCGTCACCCTAATGTCAAAGATCTTAGAAAGCAATTGCACTTTCTTTTGCTTTTCCTTCTCCAGTGGACATTTCTGCTTCATTATACAGGACTGTGTGGAGCTCAAGAGACATTTGCAGACTTTGTCCAAAATTTTAATGAAAAAATAAAGTAATAAAATATGGATATTTGTATTAAGCAGAACTTCATCTCTTTTTCTTCATTTCTTTGCAGTCACTGATGTAGGAAGGAAGCTTTATAAATTCATTGATACTTAACCTGGATTCACAACAGTGGGAAAATAGCATTAGCTTATAAGTAGGGGAAAGAAAATACTAGCTTAAAAGGGTGGCCTGATAGCAATTTTTCACCTGCTCAGCTTATGTTTTCAACTCAGCAATCTTATCACAACAGTAACTCACAAAGTAATATGTCTTCATTGCAGGACTTCACAAATAGACATTAAACAGGCAAAAGAATGCATAAGCAGGCAGATAACTTTGAAGAAGCACTTATGGACTGAATCATATAGGTATTCTTTCTGGTCCTACTGCTACTGACATCATCTGGCACAATATCCTCTGCCTGATTAACTTACCTGAATCAAACAAAGTATGTCTGTTCAACACTTCCATTGAACCAATACATTTTGGAATGGATTTCTAGGACAGTTGAATAAAGAATAGCCTACTTTTGTATGCTTTTAGAGATAGATCAACTTTTTGAAACGACCTCTGTATAGCAGGGGAGATAGTGAGCTGCTTCTAGCAGCCTCCAAAGATGCTGTGCTATGTGCAACAATATTGTGCAGCTTCTACAGAATATTCCTAGACATCAGTCTTTTGACAGACATTTGTAAAAAAACAGAGATTTTTTAAGAAGCATATATTCTCTTCCCTGACCTAGATCCATTAGTGCATATGGAGTGGGAATAATGACAGAGACTCTAAAGATCTGGCCACTCTTTTCCAGGAGACTGGGACTGCTCTCAGTACTTGAGCTCACTTGAATTCCATGTTTTTTCAGTAGAGCTCTGCTCTCACTCCTTTTGAAGCAGCCAATAATCATGAAGCAAAGGCTCTTTGATTTCATTGTCAGATGTATATTTCCCAATAAAAACATGGTCAGTCTCTAAAATCTACAGCAAATGATATGGAGGTACCAGTCAGCAGTACAGGGAAATCATATGGATATACCAATGAGTTGTTGGGGGCACAAACCTAACAATATGAGATGAACTGTCTCACTTTTGAACTCTCTGTGGGAGCCACCTGAACCACATACAAATGGTGGATACTTCTTGCTTTCCATTATGATCGGTCACCCTTCTTACCCAGTAGCAACATGCTATTCACAGCTGTCCTATTTAGAATTTATTTCAGATTGGCCCTCTTCTCTCAGGAGGGCATGTGAACATATTGTGCATTAAATGGCAGAGTCCTAATGCCTAAGAACACTTTGGCATTGTATAGGTTATGTAATCCAAGTGCTTACAAAACAATACTGAAGAGGTTTTATTGTTATTGTTAGTGTCAGACTGTCCTGGGTTCAGCAGTGGTAGTCATTTTTCTCCTTCTTAGTAGGTGGTGCAGTGCCATGTTTTTGAATTTCAGCCTGGAAACAGCGCTGATAACACCGATGGTTTTAGTTGTTGCTAAGCAATGATTACTCTGATCAACGACTTTCTGAGTCTCATGCTCTGCCAGGGAGGAGGGGAATCCGAGAGGAAGCAGAGACAGGACACCTGACCCAAACTAACCAAGAGGTATTCCATACCACAGCACGTCATGACCAGTGTACAAACTGGGGGCAGTTACCCAGAAGGTCCAGACCACTGCTCAGTTCGTGAGTATCAGTTAGCAATTGGTGAGTGGTTGTATTCTCTTTGTTATTTCCCTTGTCATTATTACTATTGGTGGTAGCAGCAGTGGTTTGTGTCATACCTTAGCTATTGGACTGTTCTTATCTCAACCCATGGGAGTTACATCCTTTCGATTCTCCTTCCCATTCCTCAGGGAGAGGGGAGATCAAGGGGGGCAGGGCATGAGCTAGCAGCTGCACGGTCTAAGTTACTTCCTGGGCTTAAAACACGATGAAGACTAAATATACAGAGTGAAATTCTCCCCTGAACAAGGGGAGATGACATAATATTTTTTATTTGGTTTCATTTTGATGAAATCATGGTTGATTGCCAGGAAAAAAAAAAAAATAATAATTTAACAAAAGGATTTTCTGTCTCATTACAGAAGAATAAAACTGTTTGGGCAAGTGGCATATTTAAACCACAACTTGGAAAACACAGATCTAGCATGAATAACAGGTATGATGTTATCACAGTATGCAATGAACAACACTTGGATTATATGACCAGAGTGATATCCCCGTAGAAAAATGTAATTTCTCTTAGACCGAGCTTGAGATTACATTCCATTAACAGTCAAAACCAACAGAAAACTCCTTTGCTGATAGAAGAGGTATTCACCTTTCAGTAATCACTTTTGTGATGGCATTAGCTGTGGTGTAACTTTGTGGTGAGACAGATCAGAGGACTGATCAAGAACAACCAGATTGAAGGGAACAGAGGAACACGTTGTGCTTGATGGCAGCTTACAGTCACATAGAAATTAAATTATTCTGGGCATCTTCTAGAATACTGCAGATAAACAGACTTTTGACCAAATCTAATAATTATGGTTACTACACTGTTCCATGTGAACTACCTTGTATCAATCTATCTGGAGCTGCTTTAGTATTAGTATTACATATCATTGCACAATGCAGATGTGCACAAGGAGAATTTTCAGGCAATATGACAAAAATGTTCTCTTCATTTCCTAAAAGGTAGTAGTTTATAGTATAGTTACAGTACCTACCCTAGGTGATTAGGATACAAGTAGTAATTATTAGTATTAAAAATTTATATCACTGTGGATCTCTATCAAGTTCAGGACTACATAGTGTTATTTTTCTTTTCAAAATAATACAAAATAATTTGCTAATTTCTAAATGAAGAGAGTCTCTCTGGAGTTGAAACAAACAAACAAGCATAGCAATAGTTACTTCACTCCTAAAAACTTAAGTAAAATAATACTACATTTTCTACCATGGTGGCCATATAACAAAACAGGCACTCAACATTACAGAGTAGCTGAGGAACATTAGTTACAACTTTATGTTTTCAGGTAGCTGCTACAATTAAGTAAACACATTTAATCATGTGTTAATAATTCCATTTAAAAGTTATTTCCACGGTTTCAGATTATTTTTCTTTTCCCTGCTGAAAGGCAATATTTAAATATGCAATTGGCAATTGAAAACCAAACTCTTTAACATAGTACAAAGGGTATACATGTTTTGTTTGGACCTAATCAGCCCCCCTGAATGTTCACACAAAAAAGTCCACATGCCATAATGCTTAATTCAAATGGAGAAGTGTTTAATGGAAGCAGTTTGTCTCTGTGTTTAGTATCTTGTGGTTAGGATACTGTTTGGCTGAGGATGTGAAAGACTTAAAGTCAGGTACTACTGAAGTACACAAAAGTACTGATGAGTTTTTAGTGGGTTCTACCCTAAGACAAAGAAGAGAAGAATAACGTCAGAGCACACATGGTCAACTGTGTAATGCTGGATAAACAGACAAATATTATTTCTTGATCCAAACGCTGATCTGTTTAATCCATGAAGCATGAGACTATAATGATGAATGAAATTCTCTTTGATGTCATTTTTTCAACACAATATGCCACCTGCCTGATCTGTCATTCACAATTCAACATCATTTTACATTTTAGAAAATGATATATCAAGACCCCACTGCTCTTTTCCTCCAGAAGGTGAGATCTGGGTGTTTTCTTTATGTGAAAGAAAAGACAACATATTTTCCTATTATGAGCTTAGACAGCTCACGGCCACTTAAGAGGCATTTCTAAAACGTGCTTTTTCCAGCTATAAAGATTTTATTTACAGATGGCTTTTCATTAAGTGATCTTGAATGTATGAATAAAAAAATCAGTAACCAAGGCTAAACTCTTCAGACTATTAAATCTTTAAAGCATAATCTTACTGTGACCTAGAATGCAGAACTGCATTACTAGCTATATTAACTAGTGAAACAATAAAGACTTCAAATTTAATTCCAAACTAAGAATATATTACATTTTTCATTACATAATTGCAGGATTTATCATTACAGCTGAAGAAATATCTTGCACTGAAAAATAGTGTAGAAATGTGATACCCTGGGACATTCAAAATGGATCATAAGTTTGTGCCAAATTTGCAAATAACTTTGGCCAAAAAAAAAAAAAAAAATCAATTCTGTCATCTTAGACCATATTTCATTCGGAAATACAGATAAAATTAATTAAAAAGAGAAACATTGAAAAATGCCAAAAGACAAACTCAAGTGGTTGATTTTTAATGTCATTTTAATCCAGCATCCTAACCTTACACTGACTGAATAACAATTTCTTTTATATTTTTAAAAGCCACTCTTACAGCTGGTGTAACAAGAAGGTATAAGTTCATCTTGGGTTTTTTTTGGTGGGTTTTTTTTTTCTTTGTTTTTTTTGGGGTTTTTTTTGTGTTTTGGGGGTTTTTTGCTTGGCTTACTTGTTTGTTTGTTTTGCATAGTATACCTAGAAATACACCAGGAGAGGGGTAATAAATTATTAAAGGAATTATACCCAAAATCCCCAATTATTATTTTCTTTTAGCTTTATCAGAGATATTTTATTATTTCTTATTTGGCTTTGAACAAACCAATATAAAAATTAAGAGAATAACTGTGATTGTCTCACAGAGATTTTGTTCATCATGAAGTATGGGTCACTGCTTGGTTTTTATAGCCTCTTTTAACAACTGAGTTCAAAAATTCCAATAACACCAGGTGCAGTTCTACAGGGAAAATCTTAAAGATCCATCTCACAGATAAGTTTAGCTGTGGTAATTCCAGTAGCTCCCACTTTCAGCTAACTTTGTGCCCAGGTGCCTATTTAAAGTCATGTCTTTCAGATGCGGCTGGCACAGTAGCTCATAAACCAATTTACACAACACATTCTAAAGTAAACAAGCCCTCAATTTCAGTTTTCTTCAATTCAACAGAATGTAGTGAGGAACAGCTTAGGAGCTATCACACAAGCATCTGAGCTGTGCTAGCACAGATGCAGAGAGGTAACTGAGAGTGGTGTGGAACATGGAAAGTAATGCTGCAAGGAGCAGCCCTCCAGGTACGGCATTCCCAGAGCAAATCAGAATCTTCAGACAGCAATTCAGCACATACCCAGAAGGCAAGCCTCACTTAAATCATTAGCTATGTTACAAACATAAATACAGATGCAATTACTAGTTTATTAATAATTAATTATTTAATAATAATATTAATCATTGAGGGAAATTATTTTCCATTGACTTTCACTCAAGCTTATAAAGTTCATGTTATTTTTTCTCTTTGAGAAAAGACATCTGGTGCTCACTGCTTCTTTTGTGAATCTGTGTGTATTTTAAAGTGCTGCGATCTTATGCCCAACTGGGCAGCCCAGAAGAGCGGAAACCTTCTCTAGTGAACCTGAGTTCACACCAAAGGAGAAAATAGGCAATCATAAATTGCCCTTAGATAGAATTCCTAACTACATGTAATGAGATGGTGTTGTTATTAAATGGCAATGCAATAACTCAGCACTTTTCACCTGAAAAATTCACTTTCTCCGCCTAAAGCTACCCTAACATCTGTTTTGTAATTTCTAACCAGAGTATGGTCGTGTTTCAAAGTAGGTCCTTCAAGCTTTTCCTTTAGCCCTCTAAAGCAGCATTTGGAAAGCTGTCAGTTGTGTCTTTTACTAGTTACTTCAAAGCTAGTCTGGCACACCCATTACCATCTGATTGCCTCCTAAAATCCTGATAAACATAATTAGTATTCTAATACCTTTGCACTGTACAATTGCATTTTAATATCTTTGTGATAAAGAAGATAATGTAAGCAAAACATATCCTTTCAATACATAAACTAATTTTTATGTCTTAGCTCCTTTTACAAGACTGAAATATTCCAAGTCCAGAATTCCTACTGAATTAAATCTTAACTTGAAGTGGTTTCCCAGTACTAATTCTCTTTTCAACTGCTGCTTTAGAAATCCTTCAGTCATGCAAAGTCTTTTTGCTGTACTACTAAAAAGAGACAAACACAGACCAAGTGAAACAAAGTATGTGTTATTTATCCTTTCTATCCATAAAACTAATTTCTCTTGATAATAACACAAAATGAAAATGAAATGCATAATTATTACTCTCCCTACTCCCTCAAAGCTTGGAAAACACCATATCACTTTTTTTTGGTTTAGGCTTTCTTTTGCAGAACATGTTTATGCTGCTTATGTAAGTAAATGAACTTGAGAGCATAAAAATTTTAGGATTTAAATTAAAAATATCCATTATTGCAAATATGTGTATTAGAATTGTAACAGCATAAACCAGAGCAAGCACATGAAAACTTACTTCAAATTAATTTGTGAAAACTTTCCATAAGCAGAGCTGTGGAAAGAAACAAGACCGCTGCTGGAGCTCTGGCTTATTTTTGTGGTTTTAGAGTGGGATTTTTTTGCTTTTGGTAGGTCATGAGTCTCCTGGGGAAACAGAAACATTTTGCTAAATGTTCAAATTGTTAGTGACCTAAAATTCAGTTAAACATTAATTAATACAAGTAAAATGAACTTCTTCCAAATTAAAGCTTGCGTAATCAACATACTTTATCCTCCTAATAGACAAAACTTTAAAACATGCTTCTGTCACATATCAGGTATTGATAGGCACAGGAGATATTTTAGAATGCCTTTGAGATATCCAGTATGTCTGGAAACCTAAACCAAAATGCATGGGCTCATGTCTGGACACTGCTCCACAGGCTGCAGAAGCAGTAACCTGGTCTCTACTGTGGGGCTTCAGCCCATGCACCTACTGCTTTCCCAAATAATCCCTTAGCATGGGCCAGTAACTGGCTATATGAATGTGGCCCCCTCCTTTACAGAGTGAGTGATGCTAGCCAGGTGGACCAAAGTGTTGTTATGCTCCATCACCACATCTTTTTGGTCACACTTTGTCTACTGCTGTGTACCTTTTAAGTCCTTCATAGTTAAAAGTCAGAGCCTTGACGTATAACAGCAAGGAAATTAAACATCAGGATCTTAGGGAGAACATCGGTGGAAATGGTAAGACATTGCTATAATACGCTACTCCTTTTTCCCTGTCTACAGTTTAATGACGATTACCTAAACTTGGACTTACAAAAGTATAATTGCAGGATGGTTACTGTCATGTAGATACATCTGGCCTGGTCTCAAACTAGCCAGCTAAGGTAGCACAGGTTGTGGTATTGAATATTTTGTCTATATTCTCACTGCTTTTTAGTGGTGTAAAATGTGTGTAAGCCAAGAGAAGGGATAGGAAAGCATCATGTAAAGGAAGATTAGACTGCTAGAGTAAATAGACCTAGTCAAGCACATCTACAATTGAGTAATTAAGAAAAATAAAAAAATATATTTACAAATACATACATTTTTGTTCTAAACTGTGAGATGAGCGACAAGTTTAGCATTTACTGTACTTAATTTCATTTTGTAGCCAACAGGTAGCCTGTATATATATATATGTAAACATATATACAAAAATACCAATTTTGCTGAAAAAATAAAAGGTTTGTAGTTGACTGAACCTGCACTTAAATACAAGGGAATATTTTCATCAAGTTCTTCTTCTATTATTTAGGATTCTCCCCAGTATCTAGAATTTGATTTATGAAAATGAATTTTCTCAGTATAAATATTTGGTTTACTCTATAACAATTTATCCTGGCATTGATAAATTTCTTTGACAAAAACACAGATTGATGTAAGCACTTTTAAATGAATTTTCACATGCAACATTAGATTAAACTAACTTCCCACACAAATACAAATTTCTGTACCTCTCATAGGCAAATAGAGGATCATTACCCTTCAGAACAAATGTTTTCCAATAAAATGATGAATGAATTATAAAAAAAAAAAAAGTCAAAAGCATACTTAATTTTCTGACTGAAACCAGACAACAGCTTTGAGTTTAGGACACTGATCTCTTCAAAGCCTGGAAAGGCAAGAAAGAGTTCTGGCAAGAAAAGCTCTAAGTAACAGAATCAATGAAAGATAGATCCTTCAAAATGTGAGCAAATCAATTCCAAAGTAATCCATTCCTAGAATATATCATTCCTGTGTTATTACTTCAGATTTATAACAAAACAGAGTTGCTGCTTTTTTGCTTTTTTCTTTTTTTTTTTTCCTGACTAATAAGGACAAGAACCACTTGGCAATAGCTTTTTTTTTTTTTTTCCTGAAAGGCATAAATTTTGCCTCAAGCTGTTCCAGCTTGGCACTCCTGACAAAGTGGAAAACACACTAGCCAGAGATTCAAGTCAGTGAGCTGGGAATTTAACTCTGTGATCAGACCCAGTTAAATCATCTTAGAAAGGGAAGTTGCATGAGACCTTGGAGTTTCCATAGGCAGACAATGAAAGCGCATAAGAGAAGTGAAATCTGCATGAAGGTTGCAAGTCATTTCTGCCTGGAATATTCCACAGAAATATGATGTGTTTTCACAGAGCTGGCATGAATATGAGAAGAAAGTATGTAAATATTAAGTATTTCCAGTTTTGATGAATTTCTCACAGGAATCAAGAGTAAAAAAAAAAAAATGCAGATTATGCTTTAACTGATATGTTCAATATGTTACCTGAGATCAGAATATTGTCTCTTTAAATAACTGTTAACCTAAGCATGATACTTAGGTTTGCCGCACGATACTGATGTTTTCTGGAGAAAACTTCATGTTTTCTGCAAGACGACAAAATATTCGGCTGTAATAATAGTAGCTTTATTAAATATGGTCTCATAGAAAATTGTCATACATATGAAATTAAAACTTCATCAGTTGTGTTGTGCTTGGTTGCACTGAAAATAGTCTGTTTCAGCACTCCTAGTAAAAAGTAATTAGTTAATAGCACTTTGGCTGGAGCATCACAAGCCCAGTAATTGGATCTTATTAGGTTTTGTTCTGCAGTATGATACACACACACAAAAACATGCAACCACACAAAGCAAAACATGGCCAAAACCTAAGACAAAGCTATAGATTATTTTTCTCACTGCAGCCCCTTTATTCAATTTTGTAAAATAAAGAAGAAATCATTAAAAAGAGCCCTTGACAGGTTTAACCACTACCAGAACTTAGATCACTTAAAACTTTCAGAAACTTCTCTACTATAAAGTTTCTTATGACTATTTCCATACTTCAGATATCATTTGAAAAAGTGTGAGCTATGGTGATCTATGTCTCAGTAAGCTTAATACTGCAACTTTTTTAACAAGGGTAGAGCTTTTTAAGGGAGGATTTTCTCCTCTAGAGAAGTGTGCACACCATATTTGCCTCAGCTTGTGATTGAAATCTTTGTTTTAGCTGCCTGCACAGAGAGATGCCCTCATCAAATAAGCATTTCCCTTGATTAGTAGGTGACTAGAGAACTGTGTTCCAATCACTAACAGAGGAAACACCTAAAACATTCACTTAGAAAAGTCGTGGCCTATACCAGTCAAATAAGGTACCAAATGAAAGAGCAAAAGGTTAAAAATAAAGAACAGTATGCTTGAGAGTCACCTCTAAAAAAAACCCTGGCTAGAAAAATAAGTTACAATTTGTTTTCTTATATAAATCTCATCTCTGTTAAGTACTGAGATCAAAAGCCATTACTGAGCTATACAGGTTATGGCCTTTTCAATGCAATGTTTATTACAACTAAATTCTTTAATGATCCCCTTCTTTATAGGTAAATGTTATAATAAAATCCAGAAACAAGGATGAATGTAGATTTGCCCTTAGGCAGTCTTAACTGTAGATAGGTCCAAAAATGTTAAACTTATCTAGGTTTCCCTCTTCAGAATTTTCTTATTATATTAATGCTATTAAATATTAAGATGCTACTAAATATTATATTAAACGCTTTTAATTATTAACATATAAATATTAATATAGAAAGATGAATAAATTCTCTAAATATACTTAATGTATCAGCTAGTCATATGCATAGTCTACTGTGTTAAACTCCACAATTGATACCATCAATCATAAAATGATATATAGCATAAGATAATCTTCTAACATGGTAATCCTATCTAATAAAGTAGTCATTCAAATAACTTGAGTAACATTTGCAGAAGATCTCTTCCTTCATCAATTCACAGGAAAGTTTCTGAAAGAAGTAATGTCTTGAGAAGTTTTTCAATACCAGAATTTTTCAGGAATGTCACAGAATCTTAGAATAGTTAGGGTTGGAAAGGACCTGAAGATCTCTATTTCCAACCCCCCTGCCATGGGCAGGGACACCTCACACTAAACCATGCCACCCAAGGCTCTGTCCAGCCTGG
>JANRGW010055303.1:0-23983 GCA_024733675.1 Psilopsiagon aymara | reverse complement strand
GGGGGGTGGGGGGGTGGCACTTTCTAAGTGCCAAGAGTGACACTGTAAGGCCATATTACATAGCGTTTCCTCTCCTACAGAGTCACAGTGCTTTCTCTGAGGGTATTTGTGTGCAAGGGTTGGGTTATCAACAGGAAGATAAGGCTGTATCCTACAAGTGTTCTCCTTTGATTATAACTAGTCAAAATTAAAAGAGCAAGTCCATATGAATCCATTTTAAATACAGATATAATTTATACATTATCTACTGCTGATATTTTATGTGCTCCAAGGTCAGGAATCTCTTGTATGTAGTATATTACAGCAGAGTCATAGAAAGTGTGTGCATACTCAAAAGCGGTAGGATGCAAGATTTACCATGAAAGCAAATACTAGTAATATTTAATAATAGTAACAACATGACTTAAAAGCTCAGAAGGTAAATGCATCCTGAATCTCCAACATGCAACAGAGGTCTAGAGCTAGCTGTGGCTAATCTGATGTTATACTTCTGTTCTCAGCTGTCTTAAATTTACCCATAAGATTTTTGAGCCCTGGTAACTATTTTAGAAAGCAACCAGTTTTAATCAACATATAAAATTTATCATTATGTATAGTCTTCTGAAAAACGCCAAGAGCACAAAGCTATTTACTCAGGACTGTAAATTCTCTTGCAAAACAACGACAAGAAGAAAGGATAAAACTTACCTCATTTCACACAGCTTTTGTTAGCTTCCTCCTAAGCTTTACAACTGGGTGCAGTTTATACTTGCCAAAAATATACAGAAGCATGACCAAAACCAGATCCTTTCTTTTTCATTGACAGAAACAACTGCCGTTGAAGAACCTCATGCACCCTAACTAATTGCTGGGCTTTTTTTCATTAACACTCTTTCTAACTTGAGGTGTCAAAGTGAAAAGGAGGAGATGATTAGCTGTTGTTTTACTACCACTATCCCTGACACAAAGCAAATACAACTAATGACTAACTGCTTAGTCTTTTTTTTTTCCTCTCAAAAAAAACATGGTCACCTCAGGAAGGAAGACAACACTTTATTTGCAGCTTAGAGCTTCACAGTCTGATTCTAGGAGGTCCTGAGTACCTCCGCTGGAAACTACAGAGAGAGAATTCACATATTTAGAAGGTACTCAGTTGATACAGGTTTAACCTGTGATGAAAAACGTAGAAAATGTTAGTGTGCTGATAGTATTTATCACTAGCAACCATGGTAACAAACTTTTCATCCTACAGGGTGAAATTTACAGTTACTGAATTATCCAGATACAAAGATATAATTACAGTGTGCCAAAGCTGCATTCAGGGTGACAGGTAGATTAGGTGCAACCACACCCTAATGAAACCAAATTTAATAAAAAGTCTTTCATGTAACTGTATTTCAAATACTAAAATATTGCTTCTATAATAAACTACTTATGCCACAATTTACCATTGGCCTTGAATATTCAGTAAGAAGACTACATTGAAAATTCATTGTTTTATCACTATTTGTTTTGACTTCTTTGAGGTTCCTGTGAGTGGACTGAGTGCTAGCCCCCATTTGACCCCACACAATTTCTTTGATACTCAACAATTAAGTATCTTTCCCCACACACACTTAAAAGAAGTGAGGCAAGAAGTTTAAAATCTCAGAGGACATCAGCTCAAAAGAAAATGTGCTGAGGGTAAAAAATTAGTCTTAAGGCTGAAGAGATTCAAGATTGGACGGAAAATAAGATCTATTGCTGGTGACTGACACTGCAGCTTACGCTAGCGACAAAACGCTGATTTACATCAAATCAGCATCTAACCCCACCGGTTGCTAATTCCGGAAGTGAAGCCTTTTCAGGTTAATCTGTAAAGGTAGCCTGAGTCAGACACGGAGTATTGCTGTGAATTGTCTGATACAAATATTTGACATGCTTTCCTAGCCTCCCTCAGGCATTGCCAGTGTTCTATGCTTTTTAAAGCCTCTTCATGAAAGTGCTTAAACTATCACAACATACAAAACCCCAGAACTGTTGGCCAACTGTTGAGAGCTAACTGTTAACTCTCAAAAAAACCCAACAAACCAGCATATATGAAAAATGCTGGTTTCTCAGCTCATCACGGATGAGGCAGAAAATGTTTTCAGTTTCAGCTGGAAAACTGATCTCTTAAAAAAGAGAATTTTTTTTTCCAGTAAGCAAGACTAGTTACGGTAAGAAGCTTGAAACAAACACGAATGTGCGGTTTTTAAGGAAGATAAAATGTTACACTCAACCAATATTATTATTGCTGCCATTAAAATTTGCTAAAAGCAACATAGATGACGGTTGCCTTGTCCTGGCCAAAGCAACAAACTACAGTGGCATCTAATAAACCACATGAGATTCAGCTTTGGTAGCAGTTGGTATGCAAAACAGGGATGATGGCTTTGGAACCTTTCTAATATGCAAAATCAGCAATTCTAAATGTTTCCTTCTTTGGAAAACAGAAAGCAATTTCTAAATCTGCTTTAGTAAACATCGCTTTTCTTTCTCTGTTAACTACAGATTAGTTTTGGTGATATTTTCCATAGCTATGTGCCATGAAGGAAAACAGCCACTGCACATGAAAGGAGATTCTGGAGAGCCTGTAGTCATTCTGTTAGCATCAGTAAAATTAATATGCAGCTGCAGTATGAAAGGAAAATAGCAGGATGCTTTCATTCCAGATGAGCAGCAGCAACAGAAAATTTGTATCATCAGAATAGACTGCTTCTTTTTCAAGTCAGATAAAGACAGTGCTGTCTTTCTTAACTTGGGTTCAATGTGCACCTGAATTTAAATGAACACAGTAAGACAATTCAAGCCAGGAGCCCAGTTACTTCTCCTGCCTATCACCCACAATGCCTCTTTTCCCTTTAGTAAGGTAACTAATTTACTTCATCACTTTCATTTCCCATGTTATCAAGTGAGAATATTTCAACTGCATTTGAAAATATGCTGTTTTACATCAATTCCAAGTATAATTATTAAGTATGTAACATTAGAAATGGCACAAAAATTAGGAAGAAAAAAGTATATTCCCATATGCAGCACTGAGGAACAGTCCAGAGTGATAATCTTTTATTTTTAAAAAAAGAAAATATTCATGCCCATGCTTGTGAAAACCTACTACATATACATACACATAATATGATTTACTCTTTAATAGAATTTTGTTTCAATTGTGCCATGATTAATATCCAAGTGGATATTTCAGGCATTTATTTTATGAGGAAATACTTCAGCAATTAGCAGAGAACAGGCAGAGAAAAAGTTAAAGATCTCTCTCAAAAACTAACTTAGAAAAAAGAGAGAGTACAGATTTATCTCCTCAATCAATATCCTGGAAACTTACTTCTACACAGGGACCACAACCTAATATATGCTGGAAAAAATGCTGCAAAATTAGTTTTAAAAATATTGCTTCTTTTCCTTATCTAGGATGGATGCATCTTCACAGCTGTGACCTGCTTCCAGAAGGGCACACTGAAATTACAACCAGAAAACAGCCAAGTAAATTCTACATTCATCCAAACCATTAAAATCTTGAAAAGATTTTCCTTCAGTGATCCTGGAAAGGTAAGATTTCTTCACAATGCTCACAATCCTGATCACTGCTCCTTATTTTCCCTAACAGACACCATGTGCAATGGCGGAATTGTAGCAAGCAAACTTGGTAGAAAAAGTTATCTGCCTTTCATTACTTTGGAAATTAAAAATGTTCAGTTTTCTGCACTTCTGGAAGAGGTATTCACACTGATCCTATCAGTCAACTGCACATATGTACTGGGCAACCACATGATGTGCCAGACAAAAGGACAGGGATTACTGCAAAAAATGTGAACAGAAGGTGTCAATACTATATTCTTTCCTTTTCTGAGCTAGGCTGTGTTTCAGCTTTTCCATTTGTAAAAGGCCTTGATTACAGCCTTCTTGATTTTTCAGTAAGAAAGACTGTAAGTATTATTTTGTATTCTGATGCACTGTTTAGGAGTGACAGGATTTTCTTTATCTTCCAGCCATGCAAGTCTTCATGTGAATCTTATGAGAAAAAAACCCCCAAGGAGTTTTTGCAGAGCTTTGCAAAACTAATCCAAAAGGTAATCAGAGTTGAATCCTCCAGGGTGCTTTTCGACAGTTTGCAAACAATTAGAGGTATCTTATTTTACATTATTTCTGACAACGCATTGTTTTTGCAGCTATTCAAGGACTAATACAGGACACACTGGAGCTGAAGACTACTGAAAATCTACTATTTAAAGCAGACACTATGCTATTTAAGACAACATGAAAAATGTAAATAATTTGCGTTGCTATTGTGCTATGCTCTGTATGTATGGTACATGAAAGCTTCTCCCAAAATATTAAGCACTCTGATTTGGATAGCTACTTAAATGACAGATGATGCTTTGAAAGTGACTCTAACCTCACTTTGCACTGAAAATTAAATTGTAATTTCACAAAAATAAGTTCTCTTAGGGTTCTGAACTATCACCTTCTGCTAAACTAGAAATATATGAGATAGCTACTTCTGGACTTTTCTATTTGATCTTAAATGAATTTCGTAGAGAGAGGTCTGAAACTTTTTAAAGAGAATGAACAAAGACTTGTCAGTGGCTTTGAAATCTCAAGTGGTATCTTTTTGGACTGAGGTCCTGATCTACAGTAATACTGCGCACACTTTTATTTATGTGTTTTTAGATGGTATCTTAGCCAACTATGGAAAAATATCCTGCATTTAGCTGTCTTATAAATACTGGAAAAAACATTTACAAATCATGTATGGCATGGGTCTGACTTATGCCAGTCTTGAAGTTAACAGCATAATTTGCCATGGGTTTCAATAGGGAGAAGAGTAACCCACATGCTCTAAGTGAGGACACAAGAGTCTGTGGGAAGAAACTCATTTCAGAAGATGGAATTCCACCTAGATTCCCTCAATGTGATACATACAGCAGAAGCATGACTGGCTGGTATGACCAGTCACTGCAAAAGGTCCAAAAAATACAGTAATTTATGATTATTCGGTGTGAGGCAGCTCAGGTGCATATTGCTCTTTCACAGAAAATAGTATTTTACAGTTGCATTCATGTACTACAAACACTAGTTCTCTCTACTCAATTCTTTGAATTAAGTTTTAATCGCAGGTTTTTTTTTAAAAAAACTGTCAAGTTTTTTCTTATGTGAGAACCTGCCTGTACAACTCCTGAATCCTGAGCATTTTTGTGGAACTATGGTCAGAGATAGCACTGAATCTTTTTAAAATAAAAGTAAGTACACTTAAAACTAGCCTTTGCAACTTAATTATATGCCAGTGTATTCTGCTTTCAATGACTCTGTACCTCCAGACCTCTTCCATCTGAGAAGTAACTGTTAATTTAGCCCCAAACAGATATTAGCCCCATATGAGGAAACAAAGCTTGGAAGAGTGCAAAACATTCCAGTAAAAATAAAGCTTTCATGTAATTTTCTTTCTACTTAATAGAAATGCGGTATAGAGAGGAAACTGGAAAATTACATGTAGCATTATGATGGAAAATTACAAGCTTAGTTACTTCCAAAAATAATGACATAATATTGAAACTATTTCCACTCTTACCAATGTCAGCCTAAAGAAAAACTGACACAAAAAGCTTTTTCTGCTTCCACATTTTTGCTGTCCTGAAATGTAAACCTCCTCAAAATATGTCAGAGGAGGAGGGAAGATCCTCAGGGCAACAACAAACCAAGTTTCCACAGAGAACTTGACTTGTTTCTGGTGATGACCATTTTGATTTAGATCTTCTTTTTTTTCCCCTTTTCCTTTCCTGCTTCAAAACGTGCTTCTCCTCTGAGTAATGTTCTCTCTCACACCTCAATGTTTCCACATTACTGCATGAGAATTAACACCCAAAATATGAGCTACCACTCTTTTGTAAGTAACCAGGTTTAAATGATGTTCAGCACCTTTTTTCCCTGTTTTTCTGACTTTGCTACCCATTAGGTCCCTTAATCACCAATTGGTAAGCAATACGCAAAGCTGCTGCTGTGACTGCAATGGATTTTAAAATTAAAGAAGTAGAAAAAGGGTAAAACTTAATTTCAGATTTGGATAAAAATAACTGGGCAAACATTAAAGCAAGTCCTGCAACTGCAGAGTACCTGCTGATTTTCCACAATGCTATATTTAAGTCTGTATGAAGGTGTTGATTGAATGGCTTTATCATGACCTAAGTGCTTATTTTGGTGAGTCCCAGATATCCCACCTATAAACCAGAACTTCTAAGGAATGCTTGCATGTACAGAGTTTTGGGAAAAGAGCTTTATTTTTGTAAAAGAATGTAGAATGGTTTGGGATTTTTTTTTTAATTTGTAAATGTCTTTTCCAGTAATTTGCTAAGTGCTTTCTAAACAATATTCCAAAAGAGCCTATTAAAATTCTTGCTGTGCAGATAAAATATGATTAGCATGCCTTAACAAAGAGAATATTTTACATTACATATTTATTAGTGATCACTGTAGAGCATCGATAAGCAACTTTCATATCTGGGATGCCTATTTTGTGACAGAAAGGCGATTCCCTACCAGAACGTCATAAGCTAGCTGGTTACTCCTGCCTACACTGCAACAGGCAGCATGTAATGCAGTAAGTAATGTAGCTATTTCTTTTTAGTACCTTGCTCCACTGTTTTTGAACTCTGGATCTTTAACACAGCAAGCACAGTGTTAAAGGTTTTTTGTTGTTTGGTTTTGGTTTCTTTTGTTGTTGTGTCAAACCTATTGTACTCATTGAGGCTATTTCTTGTACCTGCAGAATAACTTAATTCAAAATCCTCCTTCAAAAGATTAAAAAAACTAGTGAGAAAATGTAACAAATGTAACTTACAGGGCTACCTGTACTGAGATCTTGCACTGTATTTATTGGACAATCCAGTCCAGATCTGTATGGAAAATATTAATCACAAAGTGATCTCGTCTGATCTTAGTTAACACCACACTTCTGGGCAGTGTCAGCAGAAACAGTGGGCAACTTCGTATGCTTTCAACTTACATGAGGCTCAGGCCTCCTGCTAACTCTGATTTGTCAGATTAATGAAAGGTTGAGCGTGTTCATTCATTCAGGGTGTGTTATTTGAATCTCAACTCAAGAAAACAGTGAAGGAAAGATCAATCTTCGAGAAGACGTCATCTTGTTCACTGACACCGCTCTCAAGAGGGAAAAATGAAAGATTCCCAGGAGGAACATGTCATCCTCGCATGGACTCCTTATCACAATGCCAGATGTGTATACATTCTTGATTTATTTTTGTTTGTAAGATGAATGCTCTCTGTACTAACTGCACTTCGTGCATCAAAAACATGTGATTTGTACACTGATTAGAGAGAGTAAGCCGTAAAAGCCTATTACCTCCCAGGGAGGTTTTTCAATGTATTTATGATTTTGGTCATAAGTGCCCTTTGCAGGCAGTTCAGGATGTGTTTTAGCATGATATATACAATTCTGTATAATATTTACTTTTCCTGAGAAGATTATTTTTTATACCAACTCATTTAATTTAATTATTTATTATATTTCTGTGAATGGAATGTTCATACTAAGGACTATGTGGTCTGATTTATTTATATGCCTGCAATATTAAATAATTTTAGTTAATACAACTCTCTCTTGTTCTTTCTGTTCTGACAATTCCTACTCTGACAGCAGCCTGTTAAGTGCCACAGTAAATTTTATTACCCGACACTGCCATAGGTTTGCTAGATCAGATCCGGGACATGGTATACAAAGTTTATCTCCCCCTATTCTTATATAACTGTTAAGAAGGGGTCGGTAATTATTATTAAGTTATTGTGCCCATCTTATTTGAAAATCTTCTTTAAAAATTGGCTTTTTGGGCTTAATAAATTCCTTCTGGCAAACTCCCAGCAAGTTCAAGCGCATCACCTAGATTTCTTTAGACTGACATGAACAAAAAATCGATTAGCTTCATGTTTTGAGTCTATACAGAATGAAGCCAAACACCTGAAAACTTATCTCCAGAAGCAAGAGTTATTCAGTCTGTTTTTCACTGTTCTCTCTCTTCTTACCTTTCTCTTGCTTTGAAATGTCAACCTTTTCTTGCATCCCAGTTTGACAGGATGTGTCCAAGTTGTGTTTTATCTTTTATAAAAATGCCTTTTCCCTAAAACGTAAGAAAAATGGACTTTGTGCCAACAAATGACCACAGTGATCTGTCTAAGACTGGACAGTAACAGGTATTCCTTCCCTATTCATTTGCTCAGGAAACAGACTCAAACACTGTCCCCTTCCATTATGTCACCGGTCATCACATACCTGCATTTGTTGGGCCTGATTTTCTTAATGGGAAAAAAATAATAAAAATCTTTAGGAAAGTAACACTGGATATTGCAGGCATAAACTGCTCCTAAGTCCCGGACAGAGGACAACCTGCAGGACAATGCTGTTATGATCCCTCTTCTAGAAGCCTGTATGTTCTGCTCTGCCCAGTAGGTATTTTCCTCTTGAAAACCAGCCAAAAAACTTAACTCCCAAGGAGCTCGATGTACTAGTTGTCGCCTGTTTGCTCCCAGATACTTCAGCGGTGGCAGACATCTGTATTTGCAGCCTAGGTCAGCCTGTAAAAGTGTTCAGAGAAAAGAGTAAAAGAATAGGGTCTAATCTAAGCAACTCCTCCTCTATCTTTGCACACAAGAAATCAGGGGGAGTCAGGTACGCTTGGATTCACTGCTAGTCAGTTCTGAGCCACCTGTCCCCTCACTGAAGAGACACAGACACATCCAGCAACAAGTCACCCTGCTCCAAACTAGGCGTGTAATATTGGTGACTGGAAAAAAGCACAGAGAATACTTCTCACTAAGTACAGATTTGATGACATTGCTAGGTATGATGACTCTTACATAAACTACATAGGATTTAGATGCAAGCCAAAGCTTCAGAATACTTCTAGCTTTTCTTTTCTGGTATAACATATTTAATTTTGTACATTCACACTCCTTTTCTTACTTGGACCTTTCAGTATTTTTACCTACAGCTAGAATCACAAGAGACAATACAGAAAATATTTAAAGTAGACATTGCTTTTCAAATCTAAGGAATCTGAAAAAAACAAATACAGATTAAATATGTAAGAATGGTTTCCAAAATATCATTAAAGGCTGATCTAACAATGTCTATGATGTGGACAACTGATAGTGCACTGTGTGAAGCAAACAGACCCTGAAGTCCTATGGCCAGGCTACTTTTTCTTCCTAAGTAATTGATTCATTGTGTAACGCTAATTATAATGCCACAGACCTCACAAAACCTGAAACAGATCTCACAGAACTTTTAACAGAAGTGCTTCAGACATCTCATACATTCAGAAGCATTTGAGCTGGAGCACAGCATACAATGCCTGTTGTGCACTGTATGGCTATCTGCTGGTGCAGTAGAGAAGAAAAAAGCCTCTGAACACAAAGACAATTGTGTTAACACTAGAATAAGTTAGATATTTAAGTCTTCTTAGATGTCTAGGCTCAATTTTGTCCAAACTGACCTTTATATTTGTATAGATGTAAAAACTGCCTTTCATAGTTAGAACACCTCAAATATGTTGCTTTGTACTGCCCAGATATACTATGCTGCTTCTTTCAATAAGGTTTTTTTTACACCTCCTGCAATTGCTCCAACAGCTTAGGGGGCTGGGGAGCAAAACTTTGTGTGTGTGCTTTGCACTTGTGCTGATGATCCATGTTGCGAAAGGAACAAAGACGAAAGGCAGCATTTCCTGTTCAAACATCATCTTTGTCCAAAATAACGATCTGAATTACTGTACTGCCACCTGTTGACAATTATATGGAAATTCAAAACAGTTTCAGATACAAAATAGGTAAGTTGAAAAAATGGTTCTCGTGACTGCATGCTTTGAGATACACTACGGATATCAACTAAGTTCTTTACTCGTCATTTAGTTTTCCCTTTTCCTGCTTAGGAAGCTGACAACTTCCCAACTTCTTGTCCAACTATATTTCTAATGTAACATCATGAAGAGCATGCTTTAAAAAAACAGAATGAAGGCATCTGAATAACTCAAAAAGGCTTCTGAGATGTTAAGAGTACAAAACTCGGGGTATTACACAGAGGTTTTTTTGATGTCATCTTTGATTCTCTGTTCTTGTATCCCACCCCTCTCCCTATTTAAATATGCCAGGATTCCATCACTTCAGCACCTTTCTTGCATACCTTTTCCACCACTCTTGCATGCATTCAAGTATCAGCAAAAACTTGCAGAGGATGAAGGTTTCCACGGTAGCTAAAATTTGTCAGTGAATTAAAGAAGATGAAGATTGAAAGTATGGCAATAAGGAGTCAGAAAATTAAAACTTAGTTTAAAATTAAGACAAATCACCTCACGTCATGAATAATATGCACAGGTCAAAACCGACTACCTATATACAGGTGTTCTGAGGCCAAGTTAAACTGTCTCTAATTTTCTTTTGGACAAGAGCCTCTCCACTGGGTTTAACACAATTTAGCCTGTATACATTGATTTCACATCATTAACTGGCTTATTTTTCTAAAGAATCACCTTCAACATAGAACTGGATCAACCTTGGCTCACAGGTTATGTCACTCAGTGTTTATCCTGACACTGCCTTGTAGCGCCAAGCAGCAAAGAAGTTCATAGTGAAGCTGACAAGGATACACAGTCAGCTGACATCATCCAGAATCTCTCTCTATACTGTCTGCATATAGAATTTAAGATGATCCTCCTAAATCAGGGACTTGCTAAGGTATGCAGTGAATATACCCACTGTTCATATTCCTGTCATCAGAAGGGAAATGATTCCTACTTCTAAATGTACGTAAACACCAAATATTCACGTGCCTTTGAGCACCTTGCCATCTTTAAGTTCAGCAACCTTCCCTATGATTGCTTTATCAAATACTTAATTCCTAATATTTAACTTGCTTTTCTGACTGCTCCCCAGCCACAAACTGCCGATTTTGTGCAAGTATCAAGTTACCCAAAAGTATGACCTGCAGTCCACTGTTTTACACGTCAAGTTAGGATTTCCCCTGCACAGACACACAGACATGATTTTACCTCTATCACAACTGAATTTCACCATTCCTTTGCCCAGTCTTGCAAGGTTTTTCCAGAACTTCTTTCTCTGACCTTGTGCTCACTGCCCTATCATAATGAAACTTTTGCAAGATAAGAATTCAGAAAGATTTTGAATTTTAAGCCACAAAAGTGAGGAAACCACTCACAAACCAGATGGAACGGAAGATACTTCCAGCTCAGGTTGGACAGGGCCTTGAGCAACACAGTCTACTGGGAAGTGTCCCTGCCCATGGTAGGGGGTTGGAATTAAATGATCTTGAGGTCCTTTACAACCCAAACCATTCTATGATTCTATGATACAGTATGTCTCATATCAAGTTTATCACAACAAATGCTCTAACACTGTGACAGAGCAGCTCTCCCCATCCTCCCTTAAAACCTTAAAGTAAGAGTAGAGGCAAGAAATGAAAAAGGGGTCAAGGCCAGAACCAGCTTATATAAGAAAGGCTGAATGGAAGACAGTAACTGCAAGGAGTGAAACAGAAAAACATGCGATGTTGGCACAAGAAATCCAGTATTTAATGAAATTAAGAAATAAGTACAAACTTATTTCTGCCTTTATGGACGGCGAGTGAACACACCGGTGTAAAGACCAGATCATAGCACAAGAGGGCAGCAGGCAGCTGAGAAAGGAAAAGAGAGCTGCTCCTCCTTACTCCCAGCTTTTAAAAAAAGTTAATCTCACCAACCCTCAAATATAGGTAGGAAATCACGTTTGAAAATGTTAACTTTACCAAAAAGAGTTACAATGCTCCAATTTCTGAGAAAGAATTAATGACCAGAAGTTACAAAATTAACTTCTTCAATACAAACTTAAATACTTTAGGGTTTGGTGAACTCCCTATTAGGAGGAAAAGGCAGCATTCACCTCACAATGGCCCAAACTCAGTTAAACAGATCTGATCAGTCCTGAAGACAATTTTCTTTGATTTAGAGGATAATGTCTGCACAGATACTACTAATTCTGACAGGTTAAAAGCAGGGACAAGGAAGAATATTAGAAAAAAAGGGAAAGTATTATTTTATGCATCAGGTGTTTATAAAGACTACTATCATTGTGTTTCAGGACCTCATAAATAATTCAACTCATCAGTATTATCATTATTCCCTATTTTACCAGTGGAGAAATAAGCCAGGCACAAAGGAATTAAGACAGCTTTCCCAAAGCTTTAAATTAACTCTCTATGAGAGGTATAGAGTGAAGAAAATGATGCTAATGAATCCAGGCCAGTACCTTTACCATATACGTATGGCATAACACCCATCCTTTTAACAGCTCACCTAGTATCTTATGAATGCTTTTCACAAGGGCATGAAACACCCTGTTCAGACAATGAGCATTTGCTAAGTGAGGCCAATTTTAAACTCTGTATCTGTAAGTAAGTAAGCTGTAAGTTTCTAAAATATTTTGCTGCCTCCCTCACATGATCTCTCTTTTTAAGTCCGCTTAAGAAATGGGGTACATAAAGACACCAGAGAATAAAGTCAACACAGAAAGAAACATCTGGCTTACTCAGTATATTAAAATCAAAACTAAAGTCTCTTTGCCTGGGTTTTGTGAGCAAAGAACACACAGGAAACCCAAAACACCCAACACTACTTACTTCGCCTCTCAAACACACTTTGTGATGAGGCTGAAAAACTTGTAAAGTGGTGGAGTTGGGGGGGGGGGGGGAGTTTGATGATTTTGTTTTTATTTTTGTTGGGTTTTTTTTAAGAGTTTGTTTTGTGGTAAATTGGTATTTTAAAGTAAAAATAACTTGACCTCAAATTTACTTAAACTAAAAATAGGCATAAACCTACCCACAAAGTTTTAGGAGAGTTTGTTGTTGGTTCCCTGTTGTGCTATCTTTTACAAGCACATTTCAAATGCCATCTACTTATTTCTTCCTCCCATGTTCATTTCTTTCCCAATCTTAATTCACTCCCTCCTCGCTCATTCTTTCACTTACTTTTTCTTCCAGCTTCCTCCTCTCCTTTAGATAAAGCCAAGTTAATGGTGCATGACAACAAACATTACAACTCTTTTGCATTAACACCACAACAGAGGAAGTATTGGCAAGTCTTGTTCCATTCATTTAATACTCAGAAAAGCACCAAAATTACTCCCAGATGCTTCCACACTCCGCTTTCATAAAAAGTTGAAAATGGCAAATTACCAGTACACAAAAACAAAACCTTTGCTTTTGGGATCCTGAACAGCTACCATTTCTAACTGTTCAGCTAAATACAGCCTCTGTTAATCACAAAATGGCAAAAGCCATTCCTGTTTTGGAATCTACTGGTGAAAGCTTGGAAACATCAATGCCACACTGTACCATCAGGAGAGGTCTGACTTTGAAAGAGATATAGGTATAAATCACAAATTAAAAAAACCTCACAGACTCTTTGCTATCCCTGGAAAAATTTATACTTTCCTTCAAACAGTTCCTAACACAATTTTTCTCCCATACAAACTACAAGTTGTAGCACAAAGAAAAGGCTACTTTTTGCAAGTAAACAGCTGGTCCAGAGGCTGCCCAGAGCTAGAAAGCAAGGCAGGGAGCTGACAGAACAGGAAGAGGTGGGAAGGCTTGGAAGTCAGCAGGCCCTCCCTCAGAGTCAGCATTAAATGTGCCCTCTGAGGGGCTTGGTGCTTCAGTGGCCATCCTTCCCACTACATGGAGCACTGCTGCTCTCCTAGCCATGGAACATTCATCCCATTTCTGAAATACTAACCTATTATCACCAGTTGAATAGTTGTTCTGAGCATTCTTAATTGGCTTACTGCCTCCCTTCTTGGTGAACAAATCATGGGCCAAAATAGGTGTCCCATGTTCTGTTAAGACAGCTGCTGTGCTCTACTCCCCATGCTGCTAGATTTTGCAGATTCTTTACTCCAGATTCCAGGAGTATTTTAGACAAACATACATAATACAGTTTTGTTTGGTGACATTAGCTTCAGAAATTCTTGTTCCATTCCCCATCCTCATCATGTTTTGTTGGGTTTTTTTTATTCATTCTTTCCATTATCTGCTTTACACCATGGCCCTGCAATGAGCTGAACAAGTATCAGGTAGCAACCTGACCTAGCAGTAAGAATTTTTCATGGCACTAAAGATCAAACTACTGAGTACCTATTGCCTCAAGTTCCTTTTCCACCTGTCTTTCACTAGGCAGGGCTGGCTTAAACCATTCCCATTTCTGCCTGTACCAGCCCCCAAAAGTTGCATACGTTAAGGCGAGGAGAGTGAAGAAGCAAGCTATACTGGATCTCAGCTAGTTCTCTGACCCAAACAGAGGCACTGTAGCACCACATGAAGTTGCACAATGACAAGAACTAACACAGCAGGAGAAGCAGACAGAAGATGGGGAAAAGGATCAAGGACCAAGAGAAATGAGCACAATTAGCTCAAGTTACTCCAAGATCACTGCCCTGACCCAATACATGGACATAAACCAATTTGGGCTGCTTGCAGTAACTAACTGCCTTTAAAACATGTCCACCTCAAGCATGAATGTTCTGCATTATAACAATTTCCTTAAGATGTTGCACAAGGCCAACTCAGAAGTTGACTAGACTGGGAATTTTTCAGTGAAATGTTTTTCCACTGGATGATAAGATTATTGAAACCGAAACTTTTGTTTGCAACTCTCACTGAAACAGTGTCAAAACTTTAATAAAAAAAATTTCCTCAGGCCCAGGATGGCATTTCGCTTAAAAACAAGAGCATGTGCACAAGAGCAGAGCAGACAGCAGCTTTCTGGGATATGCATTCAAAAGGGAAATGAGTGCTGGAGTTGGGGTCCGACCCCTCTCCTGCTTGATTTGGCTTTTCTATTTAGATGCAGTCCACCAAGATGCCAGAGGAGATGACTACTCAACTACTGACTGCAACGGATCAGTCTCCCTCTTTCTTGTTTATTAAAAGTTGAAAATTATCAGCATCACTTCAGTGTGACATGGGGAAAAAAAAGTAAAAATTTTAGAAAATGACACTTCTTTGAGGTGGGGAAATAGCCAGCTCTTTCTGGAAATAGCTAGTTCTTTCTGGTTCTCGTAAGATTTATTTCAGTATTCAAGACAATTCTCTGGAAAATTTCCCAGCCTGATGCATACATCTTATTTAGCTTTAAAGCAGAAGTCAGTGGGCAGCAGAAGGTCAGATGAAGAGCAACAGAGGTATGCAGCAAACGTTAAATACCTTTATGGAGTGAAAGAAACTGTAGGTTGAAAAGTCAATGGGAGAACAAAAACTATTAATTTAAAATTTCTCCCTCTCTCAAAGTTTCTGTATGAGTACAGATCCATCAACAACGCATTTCACTATCAAAAGCACCCAAGGTGTTTTCCCAGCCCCTACAGATCTCCTTATTTTCCACCAAGACAAAGCACCAACATACATGGTTCAGTGAAACTGCTCTACAACAAGTCAGACATCACCAGTCACATGACTTTGGCTAATTCTTGCCCAGTTTTTAAGATAAAAGAATGATGATTTATGCTTTTAAATATATGATGAATGCATCTCCAGGTTCATAAGCCAAATACATACCTCCACACACTTGTAACAGTATTTTATAACTAGGATCATAAAACAGCTATTCAAATTGTGTTTCCTTCTGTTGGTCTATTTCAATGTTGCTTTTATATAAAGAATTATTCAGACACGTGACCAGCTACCCCCACACAGTTCACATACACAGCATACACATGCCCCAATCCTATTAACCCTAGAGACAGACAACTGAAAAATTCCATGTGAATGTGCCATATTTCACTTGTCACTGGCATTCTCTCTTACTGCCTCTCCAACAGGTAGTACTGGACTAGTATTGGACTAGAGTGCCCCAAAGTGATAGAACTATACTACTAAAAAAACGCGGGGGGGGAGGAAGTGAACACTTTACAATGAAAAATAAACTTGACGTTTAACATTAGATTGCTGAAGTTGGAAGACTTTTACCCACCACGCAGCCCACCTTAATTCTAAAACCAGCGTTCTCAGTGTTCTTCCCTTAAGCACTGCTACCAGGCCCACAGGTAGTCTACAGATGGCATTACACAGTAACCTGCTCTTCTGGTTTGATACTTGGTGAGAAAAGGTTATCTACTTTTATCATTATTTCTAAACGTATGCTTTTGGGATCTCTGTCTAATCTTGCTGTCTGAGGATATGGCTTTTTATAAGTATAAACTGAAGTACAGTTACAGGAGAATTTTTAAAACAGCACAGTGTTGATCTGGCTTCAATTCTACACTGAATCCTACTGCAACAACAGTAGCAGAAACTGTAATTTGGTGCCAATTATCAACTTTTTTTTTTTTTTGCATACTTTCGACTTCATTGATTTTCCGCAGCTCTGAATTCCTCTTTTCACCACACAGAAGTTAACGGACACAAATAACCAGCTAAAAACTGGTCATATTGATAGGTTCTAGCACATGACTGTAAAAGGAGTCAGCAGTGATTAGATTTCAGGCTTCCAACATCAAAAATCATACCAGACATGGCCCACTTTTTTATTTTTACACAGATTTAATAAATTTTAGCTGCTTTGCAACATAACAAACAAATAAGTAGCTGGTGGCATATCTCCTGCCATCCTGGGTTCAGCAGTAGCAGTCATTTTTCTCTTTCTTAGTAGCTGGTGCAGTGCTGTGTTTTTGACTTTCAGCCTTGGAACAGCGCTGATAACTCTGATGTTTTCAGTTATTGCTCAGTAATGTTTACTCTGACCAAGGACTTTCTGAGTCTCATGCTCTGCCAGGGAGGAGGGGAAGCCAGTGGGAAGCAGAGACAGGACACCTGACCTAAACTAACTGAAGAGGTATTCCTTACCACAGCACATCATGCCCAGTATATAAACTGGGGGCAGTTACATGGAAGGGTTAGATCTCAGTCAGGCTGGGTATTGGTCTGCAGGTGGTGAGCGGTTGTATTCTCTTCCCTTGTTATGTCCCTTATCATTATTATTATTGGTGGTAGCAGCAGTGGTTACTGGACTGTTCTTATCTCAACCTGTGAGAGTTACAT
Source organism: Psilopsiagon aymara (assembly GCA_024733675.1). NCBI lineage: Eukaryota > Metazoa > Chordata > Aves > Psittaciformes > Psittacidae > Psilopsiagon > Psilopsiagon aymara. The sequence continues at coordinate 6,876 of JANRGW010055303.1, read as the reverse complement.
TCTTTCAATTCTCCTTCCCATCCCTCTGGGAACTGGGGTGAAGAAGGAGTGGGGGAAGCAAGAGAGAGACTGTGTTTTTTTGAGTTACAGCTAGGCTTAAACCATGCCACCTGCCTTGACAGTTATTACGGGAACAGCACCTCAACAGTTTGATGTGGCCTTCTGTTCCTTTGGAGGTATCAAGGGGATGAGGACTGCTGTCCTGTCATTGGTTTCCATTTTTCACATCAGTTATTTGTCATAGTGAGCTCAAATCACAGACTCTCAAAAATCAGCAATATAATGTAGACATTTCTATGAACATGTAATTTTTTGCTGTTAAGACCACTGCACCTACTACTATTAACTAAAGCCTTTGGAAAGACTATTCCAAATCAATGCCATTATCTCAGAGAGTAAACAAGAAGTGGGTCTTGGATGTGTTTACCAGGAAGAGGCCATATCCATATCTTGCACTCAGTAGGGGGAACAGAACAAATTATTCTCTATCAGCTCCTTTGTAACCTACGTCTTGGTAAAAGGACACTTAACTCATGGCAACCTCTCTTATGCATGTCTCTAGCTTGAGGGCTACAGTGGCTTAACTCCCAGTCGAAGAAAGTCAGAAAGTCTTGCTACCAGAGTACCTTGTTTTTGTCAACAGCCATGGTTGAAGTATTCAGAACATACAAGTTCTTAGGTTCAGGGGTTTCCCAGATTTCAGTAAATGTCAACAGGCTTGACAGCCTGGGATCCTGGTGTAAATGCAGTGCACATTTCTTGACTCCTGTAAGCTGGTATGAAGCAAAAATGAAAGTTTTTTGTTACCTGGACTGTGATTTCAAGTTCCATAATTTCTAACTTCCCTGCCTGGTATTACAACCTCATCATAATTCTGGCCTCAAGCAGCAATGAATTTTCATTCTTCCTGTATCTGTATCCCTATGGTTAAAAGTCTAACTGGGGAAGACGCTGCTAAGATAAAGTGATGCTTTGCAAGACAAAGCTTAGCAAGCAGCCACTGCAGGGGATCACAGCAAGGGCAGGGGTACTTGGGAAGTGTCCAATGGTTAATGAAACATACTGTACCCTACTATCTCAGGCTGAAGTACTACGAGTGTGCTGTGCACCTGGCTTTGCAGGGTCCTTTTGCTAACTTTCCAATCCAGCTAAAGCAGCCCAGTAAAGTCTCAATAGCAGGCACCTTTACACTGCTCCTTTAAAATGCCCTGCCCACATCTGCCTCATGGTGGTTCTTCTATTTCCATTTACTTCTTCCACTCTCAGGAGCAGGCAACTTCTCCAACTGTCTAGCACTCTCAAACTGATTTCCAGACTACTATCTCCAGCCTACCAACCTCCTACAATATCCGGCCCTTTAGCACAAAAGAGGAAAGAGCTGCACATTCATGAGTCGGCAGGGGCATCACAGTGTAAGAACAGTAACTATCTTGTAGCAGGCTGTAGTCTTACACATACCACCTCTTACCTTTTGGAGATGCCAGTATGTCAAAACCTGTAACACGTATGATGGAGAAGTCTATTGACTCTGATACAACCATATTTTTCCTTCTGCAGGAGCAATGGAATTAATTCTTCTGCTCCTCTCTCCTGTAAATTCACTTAGAAAAATATTAAAACGTTACTGGTACAATGTATTAATAGACTGAAACAAATACACGGTGGCCTTTACATCTTTGCCATGAAGCAATCATTGGACATGATCATATGAGACCAGGGGCAACATCAACCACCTCTGAATGCGGAGGGATCTGGCCCCAAGGAGAACCGCAGGTGCTCCATGCCACATGAGAACACACAGACTACATGCTCTATGTGACACTCATCCGTAGCAGCGGCCAGATATGGGGCACCATCTGCTGGTGACTCCTCAACATACTGCCAAGAACCACATGCCAGCTCTGCCTCACCAGAAACTGCTTCCTCTGCACAGCTTTCTACGTGGTGCTCTTAAGTGTCGGTGACCCTGAAAGTCAGGAGCAGGTAATTTCAGTTCCCATAATTATCAATTTCCAAAGTACCAATTCACTTAATTTAAAAAAATACTTTTGTTAAAAGAATTAATCACAGGAAAAGCTTACAAACAGCAAAGCTCCTTTACAAGAAATCTGTCAGAGAATATGACTAATCTACCTGTACTTTTTAAATGCAATAAAACATTGAGTCAAGGCCTACTCATTTTCTTACTCCATTTTTTTTCTTTTGTTGTTTTTCTCTTCACAAACTTTTAATCATTTTCTGGGTGGAAAAAAACATCAGCTTAGTTACTGAATATAAGCAAAAGCCCTTTCACTTCTGCTTAGAATTCAGGATTCTCACAAGCAGTGAGAGAGACCCCACACACCCCTTTGTCTATAGCAGCAAGAGAAACCCTTTTCATTTTCAGTACACTGCCTGGTGTATCTGGGGTTCTCCTAAATCCAGTCATCCTGCTGGGGTTTTTATTTTTTCTCTTTGTTTCTATTTATTTGCAGACAATGTCCAGACACACAGAGATTTAAAATAAATACTTGGACCTTTGTATGCATATACTGCCAAGAAAAGGGCAAACTATTTTTAATGTCTGTTTTAAAATGATTAATATTAGTACCTCCCACTTCCTCAACATTTTAGGCATTCTGTGTTATTGCACAAACAATGCATTACATAAAAAAGGAGTATTAAAAGAGTATCTCCATGAAAAAGAAAAAAAAAGCACTCTAACATTACTGACTGCCAACTTCTTCCTCGTCCAGACTTGCTATAAGGACTTTAATTCTGTATTTTCTGAGAACAGCCACATTCACTGAGTGCTAACGACCCACTTTTATCTGTCTCCCCACCATCTCCCAGTTCCTGTCACAGCCAACCAGTAACTCAGTCTTCTCACTCGCATCAATCTTGCCAGAGACAGAGCCCTTCCAGGTAACACCTTTCTGCTCAGCTACACCCACCACCCTTCCCCACACCGTTAGCTTGGCCCCAGCCACAACCTCACATCTTCCCTGGAGCCAGCTGCCTCCTGCCTCATTCTGTACCCCAGCACCCTACAGGCATCCCATCTCACCGAGCCTTTTTTCCCCACTGCTCTTGCATCATTTCTCCTCCAGTGTCATGTTGCTCTCTCTCAACCCTTCACTGTTACACCCCACTACCTGAGTCTGCTCTCCTCTGCGGCCAGGGTTAGCTCATGTTCTCATCTGCATCTCAGTAAAGCTCAAGGAACACCACAAGTAGCATATGAATAGCTTATTTTTCAAGTTACTGGCCTCCAAAAGAGTTGAATACAACTTTTGACTGGAGTTAAACCATTTCTGGGAGGAGAACTGCAAAGACAGACAGAAAAATCTTCAGGAGCTGGAAAGGTTTTGGTTTATATTATAGGCCACTTGAAAAGGATACTTAGGAATAATGCAAATTTGAACATGAAGTATTCAAAATTTTTTAATACATTGCTAAAAATCTCACAACAATGTGTGTTGTCTTTCTTTTCCCAGAAGTCACACACATAAGGTAAAATTTAATCTTTTAACACAATAATGAAATAATTCAGTACTTCGTACAAGCTTTATTTTCCCAAGTGGCAGACCCCTTCTCGCCTGCCATTTCAAACACAGATCAGCAATACAAATACAAAGGTATTATTCACCCATCAGGACAAAGAAATGCAGAGAAGCTTCATGCAGCTATGTTTTTGCAACAGATAAACTCTATTAAGCTTTTCAACCCAAACAAATTATAGGTAACTGTAACTCAGCTGAACTATCAAGACCATACAATGGAAATATTGGTCAAATTAAGCTATAGTGAGTAGAAACATTCACTTGAGCAACTTTAAATCTTCCTCCCAGAATCTACATGTTTGAAAACAGTATCACCCCCATTCCACATACAATTAAATTAAGATACAGACAGTCTACATTAGCTGTACTAGAGTTACACAGTAACTCTAATGACAAAACTGCCTGAGCTTGGCAAAGAGTAAATGCAAATCCTTTTTTAGCAGTGGCTAAACTATATTGCTAACAGCACTGGTTCACTTTACTCCCACCCTTAAGTGTTCAGTAAACATACAAAAATATTATTTCTTTTCATTTTTCATTTCCAGTTTTAATATTAGATATATTGGGTTATTTTAAGTTCCCCATGAATAAAATAATACCTTTGGGGGAAAAAATTAGTGAGAAAATGAACATGTATACATCTACAGCATTATTAATGATGCTTTGCTAACATTTCCATTGAATATTCATACTTCATGTTTAATGTATGTCCCCCAGATCTTTGTTTCACTCCTGGTTGTCTTTCTAGGCATTTATATTGAATCTTTTGACATTTTTGTTAAGCCACATACAGCTAAGAGCTTTGGAGGCAGTGTAATAATACTACTCTATGACAGATACCAGAAAAATGTATGTCTCAAAATATTCCTCTGGTTTCCCTGAATGTAGAATCTAAATGTATGGATTTTCATAGATACCAGACTTCATTATACTTCAGGCAATAAATGGAGAATTAAGTCATGAAAAGACATTTACAAAATAACCTCCCTTTTTCTTCCCTAGGCACTAATGATACACACAACAGATAGAAGCAATCAATTACACAATCTATGTGTATAATGTCAGCTCTCACTGAATCAACATAAGTTGACAGACAATATCCTGTGAGGAAAGTGTGTAATTCTGCTAGCTAAGACTATTATCTGATCTTTGGACAGTCGCAGTTTTCTTCTGTTTTTCAGTATTATGACTACTGAATACTATGGATTCTCCTATGGAACAGTTCATGAAAAACAGTTTAATAGCCAGGAGTAAATTACTTATTGCCACACAAGCAACAGAGTAACCACTTGCACAATTATACATGGACAAAGAATCCAGTGTTAGGTAAAACTCATTTAGCTATATAATAGAAAATGCTCTAAAAGCCATGTCATTAATGCAAGACCTCAGTTGGAAAGACAGCAGCAGTGCATCTCTAGCCAACATCTCCCTAGTAACAAGAAGAGGTACTAAAGTTCTCAGTTTGAAAAAGCCCTCTGATTATCTAAAGATGGATATATACAATTGGAGGAGCAGGTACAGCATTAGTGGCTTCAAGTGCACGCAAGAAACTTGCAGCACCCTCAGCACAAAGTTCATCTGCATGTATGTAAAATTATGCAAGTGCTCCTGCTAGTTGAAAGTTGCCTTACTCTCAAGACAATGCTGCTCAGAAAGAGGATGGGTAGCCAAGCTATAAACCCCACCTTCTTTCTCCATCTTCATTGCAAGTCTGAGGGCATTTCCTTGAGTGCAGACTTCATGCTATGGCTTTAAAGCAGAGCCATAATGAATGCAAGAGAAATCCATGTAGGGGGACAGACAGAGACGAACAACAGATGTTCAAACTTAAAATAGAGGAAGTTTAGGTTAAACACAAAGAAGCTCTTTACTGTGAGGGTGGTGAAGCACTGGCATGGGTTGCCCAAGGAAGCTGTGAATGCCCCATCAACCTGGTTCAAGGCCAGATTGCATGGAGTCTTGAGTGACATGGTTTAGTGTGAGGTGTTCATGCACATGGCAGGGAGGTTGGAACTAGATGCTCTTAAGGTCCTTTCCAACCCAAACTATTCTATGATTCTGTGTCACTGAAAAAACTGTTCTGAAACATTTTTTTCACCCCCTATCTTACACCAGTCTTAGTTGAAGTATCTCACACCTTCCCTTTCTTTTGGACTACAAACCACTATTTAACCTTGGACCTTGACAGATACATCCCTGATTCCTGTTTTAAAGAATCATTTCTAGGATTATGTAAATTTTTGCATACTACCCTGGAAGATCAAGGCCTAGCTGCTGAAGCAGTAAGGTGGTGTAACTGGGATAATCAACATCTTGGGTGCTGATATCTAAAATCCATTTTTACTACTGCAATCCAGGAGTTAAATATAATTAAGCCATAGAATTACTCAAGGGAAAAGAAGAAATATAATACAGAGATAAGGAGTGTATTTTTTCAGAACTATGTGTCACACTTACTACTAACATTAAGCCAAAGTGCATTATTTTAACTCTTAATTCCATTGGGAAAAAACCTATAGCCAAAATTAGAAGGTAATTATAAGTGCTCTAAAGCTGTACGTCAAAATGAAGTAACTCATCAATGCAAAACAATTCTTGGTTTCTGTGAGATCAGGATCAAAACTGAAGTAGGCACAAAGTTCCTGCAAAATGTACTAGTAAAATTTCACTCTCATTTACTCATAAGAAAGATTAAATCAGGAGTCAGCAACTTCCCCAGGTAACAAGGGTGGCAGTGTCATAGCTAGAATGACAACATGGGAGTCACTAAACCACATCCCTGCTGAAGATTGTATGTCACCACACCAGGTAATCCTACAAAAACCTATCAGGATTGGGCAGAAAGGAAGAAATTAATATACAGTCATCTAGGAGAACAGGAAGAATTAGACTGTAAACCCAACAGGCAATAGAAAAACCCCTGAATTACCACAAACAAGGATACCCCATACACCATAGGGGGAAACCCCTATATTCTACATATGAATCACATTTGTTAATAATGAAATTATAACCCTAACCACAAAAGGTATTCTGTATGCACCCTAGCTTTTTTTATTAAAAAGACAGGAAATAGGGACAAAATTGCTATTGTTTCTCACACTGCAAGAGAAATGTCTTAATCACACAGACTTTGTACATTAAGTTCCTGAGATACTGGGAGATCAGTTCCAACATGGGAAGATAACCCAGAATCTGGAATATTAAACATTCAAAATAAAACAAGACATGACTTTGGCCTCTTCAGGAACCTTCTCAGTAAGGTTCCATGGGATACAGCCCTAGAGGGCAGGGGGGCCCAAGACTGTTGGTTGATATTCAAGGATCACCT
>JANRGW010055301.1:0-12267 GCA_024733675.1 Psilopsiagon aymara | reverse complement strand
TGGTTGATGGAAAAATGAACATGAGCCTGCAGTGTGCTCTTGCAGCCCAGAAAGCCAACCGTGTCCTGGGCTGCATCCAAAGGAGCATGGTCAGCAGGTCGAGGGGGGTTATCCTGCTCCTCTACTCTGCTCTCGTGAGACCTCACTTGGAGTATTGTGTGCAGTTCTGGTGTCCTCAACGTAAAAATGACATGGAACAAGTCCAGAGGAGGGTCATGAGGATGATCATGGGACTGGAGCACCTTCCGTATGAAGATAGGCTGAGGAAGTTGGGGCTGTTGAGCCTGGAGAAGAGTAGGCTGCATGGAGACCTCATAGGAGACTTCCAGCATCTGAAGGGGAACTATGTGGATGCTGGGGACGGACTCTTCATTAGGGACTGTAGTGATAGGATGAGGGGTAACGGGTTTAAACTTAAACAGGGGAAGTTTAGATTGGGTATGCGGAAGAAATTCTATACTGTAAGGGTGGTGAGGCACTGGAATGGGTTGCCCAGGGAAGTTGTGAATGCTCCATCACTGGGGGTGTTCAAGGCCAGGTTGGACATAGCCTTGGGTGATATGGTTTAGTGGGATTGTGTCCCTGCCCATGGCAGGGGGGTTGGAACTTGATGATCTTAAGGTCTTTTCAAACCCTAAGTATTCTATGATTCTATGAGGTTGTAGATGTTCTGGAACAGATCTTTTGTATGATTGATGTTTTTTTGTATATGTTTTATCTGTGATTTTTTTACATTAGTTTCTTCTCCAGTGTTTTTTCTTTGCAGCCTTTCTTTTCCAGTTCAGCTACTGGGTGTTTCAAAATGTCGTTCATCACTCTCTTCCTACTGCTTGCATTGGATCCTAGTTATGATTCTAGCTATGCAGTGTTAACATTGAGGTGTATTTCCCGGAATTCCTGCATATGACATGATATTAGGGACATCAGGTATTCAGGACATCAAGTCGTTGGAGGCAGAGTTGCTTGCTCCAGTGGCTAAAACTTCTCAGTAGCAGGGAGCATAAAATCTCCCTGGAAGCAAAGAACTCATTTGGTTTTGGTTTTCTGAATGATGTTTACAATGCATTGCCTGAATAGGCCAGGTGTGGTTTTGTGGCTGGTTTGCATACAGCAGTGTATTCTGGATAGAAGTGGGGCCAGATTGGGAAGCCTTTGAATATGATCTGAGTATTCCCCAAGTTTCTGAATTTCTGTTAGTATAATGTTTCGAAGTGGGTTTGTAGCTGTTCCCTGATCTGAAATAGTTCAGGGGCTTGTGAAGAAAATAGCAGTATTATAGTTCCTGATTCATGACAGGTTTTGTGGGGCGTCACAGTGGAAGTAATCTGCCTTGACATGGCTGCAGGATACCAGTCTTGGCTTGATAAAGTCAGGTATGCTTCTGATGGTGTCACAAAGGAGCACAGTCCTGGCTAGTTTTAAAGTGAATAAGCAAAAAATCTTACCAGCACATCTGGGTCTGTTTCAGAGAATTCTGTAGGTTACGCAGCAGCAAGGCATGGAGAAGGTGGGGACTGGGGAAGGCATAGGATTTTTGCCTCATAGATGATGAATAGTATGATGGGAATATAAAGCAAATCCAGTGGTATGCTGTATAATTCTCTAATTAGACTTACATGCAGTACCCAACAGGAAGTAAGAATTGCACTTTTAAAACCAGTTAGGGATAAACTGCGCAATAAATTGATGCCTGACAGGCTCTTTTCTGTGCTTTTCCTTATGCAGTGCATTTTGGTTGCTGCTGGGTTCCTAGTTTATCCTGCTCTTTTCTTATCTTTTTACTTTTTATTCTGTTTTTATTAGGTGTTGTGAGTATATGTGTTTTTTTCTTTCTGTCTCCTTGGTTGCTTGTACATGCTAGTTATGTATAGTCTTTCTTACTGCATTGTGTATGATCAGGTGATGATTCCACAGGGCCAACAATTAAACAGCTGGAATCTCTTAACAGTGTAAGCACGGGAGGACAGAGCACAGGGGCGTGCAAAGCTCATGTCCTGCTTCCTGAAGACAGACATTTGTGCTGCTCCCTTCATTAGTCAGGAGAAGGCAGACCTCAACAAAGTGCTTGTTTCACATGTGGCATGGTGTGCAGTTGGAAAAAGAAAGGTGCTGTGGTAGTCCCTTTGGCTTTTTTGCTTTTTTGCTCTGCCTCCATTTAATATGTCTGTGGCTTTCTCCTTCCTGATCGCAGTTTCAGGGACACCCGTCCTTCCAGTTGATACCTGTGTTCTTTCAGATTTGTAGCAGGGATAAAAGCCAGTTGCTTTCAGAAAACAGGCTGCGGGGTTAAAATCTTTATTCCGTTGCTCAACTGTGTTGAAATTAAACTGCTAGGTGTCATGTTGCTTATCAGTGCATGAAGCCTAATGCATGACTGCTTTCAGTACAGCTTGAGATCTTTTGGTATCAGGCATGTGGCTTTCAAGCAAGAAGCAAATATTGCAAATTTCTCTCCTTGGTAGAGAAAATTTATAGAGTTAATGGAACTCTTCATTTTAGTCTTTTCAAAATGAGTCCTTATCTGCTATTAAGCATCGCATAAGAGTCATCAGTGAACAGGCTTGGTTGAAAAGGGGTAATATTGGGTGTGTTGGTGCCATAGGTAGGGCTTCCCAGCTAAGAGTCTCAATAGCCAGGTGTGTGCATGTGAGTTGTATAACCATGCCTGTATCTCAGGGTGAAAGAGGGATGGTCGGTTTGTGGCATAGCAGTGTTCAGAATAGTTTGGAAGGAGCTTACAGCTGATGGGAATTAACAAAGCCATCCCTTTTAATAAATGCAATCAGCATTTGTACAATTGGTTTCCATAATTTTTAAAAAATAAATCCAATAAATCCATGCTCCTCCTGGTTGTTTACTTCTTTTTGAGGAGGGGAACTGAGGGGCAGTTTTTAAGTATCTATTATCTGCTCTTTGGTGTAGATTAAATCAGTTATGGCAAGTTAAGTTGCATGTGTGTCTTGCATATGTAAGTCAGTGTGACACTTTAAAAGCTAAGAGTACTCTATTTCCCACTTACGAAGGTAACTGAACATGGAGTTTGTGTGGTCTGGTGTAATGCAGGTAAATGTGAGTGTAAAACATACAGAAACCAGACAGAGAGGGTGAAGAGCTAAAGAATTTTATAATTATTTACAGTCTTAAAAAAGCAGCATCCACAAGAAGAAAATACAGTGTTTTTTTGTTTTATTTTATTTTTTTTTTTTTTAATGGCAGATTGTGTCGAATTGAAGTGAATCCTCCCCATCACTGTGAAGAAAAGGGATTTTGTTTCTGCTTTAAGTGATAATTACAGTGCAGTTTCAAATTTTGCGCGATCATTATATACCCATCCTTTAGTTCATTTTTGCTGGCTTATATATTTCCATAAATTTGCAGAGCCAGCTGTGACAGAACAGGCTGTCAGGTGACAGAACCCCAAGAAAGCTAATTGCTTAAAAATTGACATTCATCTTCTTTCAAACAAAATGTGTTAGAATATTCCTTTATAGGATTCGGATATATTTGTAGACGGCACATGTCCTTCATTGGAACTGTGATCTGTAAGTACAGTAAGTACATCCTTTACTTTAGAGCAACATTGTGTTAGCAGTCCTGACCCAGAAACCATGCTGTCTTCGTTCACTGATGATAATTTAAATACCGGCTGTACTGCCTCTCCAGCAATTTGTGCTCAATTTTTAGATGACAGTGATAAGAATGTAAGCTTTCAAATTAAGAATTAAATTAAGTATCATCATAAGGTTGCTTGACATGTTTATTATTGTCATTTTTGGGTTTTTTTTTTCAATTATGCTTAATGAAATTATATGTGGGTGTCTTTCATCCCTTTGGCCTTAATCTGTCTGTTGTTGTTAAAAAGCTATCTGTCAGATATCTTCATTGTGTTGATACTTTTAATCTTATTTTCTGCTTCTGTCTTGTTTAGGGGGAGTGGGAGCAGTTCAGTGGGCATCTCACAGCCAGCCAAGTCAACCAATAATAGCAGTAAAGATTTTTGACAAAAAATGTTAGCAGTCTTATTTTCTTGAATTAGAACAGTATATTATTGTGAGGGGTTACGATAATGCTGCTCACATTAATGAATAAGAGTTTTGAATTGTTGTGGTTTAAGCCCAGCCAGCAATCCAGAACCACGCAGCAGTTAGCTCACTCCCTGCCTTTCTTCCCCCGCTCCCCAAAGTATGGGGAGGAGAATGGAAAGAATGTAACTCCCACTGGTTGAGGTAAGAACAGTCCGGTGGCTGAAGTATAACACAAACCACTGCTGCTACCACCAATAATAATAATGATAAGGGAAGTAACAAGAGGAGAGAATACAGTTGCTCACCACCCGCTGACCAATACCCAGTCCAACCAAGCAGTGATCTAACCCTTCCAGGTAACTGCCTCTCGTTTATGTAGTGGGCATGACGTGCTGTGGTATGGAATACCTCTTTGGTCAGTTTGGGTCAGGTGTTCTGTCTCTTCTTCCTCGTGGCTTCCCTTCCTCCCTGGCAGAGCATGAGACTCAGAAGTCCTTGGTCAGAGTAAACATTACTGACAACTAGAAACATCAGTGTTATCAGTGCTGTTCCCAGGCTGAAAGTCAAAAATCCAGCACTGCACCAGCTACTAAGAAGGAGAAAAATGACTGCTATTGTTGAACTCAGGACATGGATAAATGGAAATATTAAAAAAATTAAGTCATAAACATGCTTGGCAGTTGTCATTGTGAACAGCTGCTCTCCCTCCCCAGTTATAGCATTGAGTTGACAGATTTTGTTTTATTCGTTGTATGTAGTCAAGACATACTTTTCTGTATGTTAAAAATGAACTGATTTTAAGAGTTGTTTATGCTTGTTTTGATAATCTTTATTTTGTCACATTTCAAAGATAAATCTCCTTAGCTTGGCTGCAGAAGAAATAGCTTTTTGACACTTCTTTTTAGGGTTTTATGTGGCATAGACTTCGTGTAAAATAAATTCTCTTTTATGTTTTTTACTATTGGTGCATTATAATGCTATTCTTCCTTAAGGAAAAAGAAAATGAAGAAAGGAAGTGAAAATGTCAACATTTATTATTCTTAGGAGATCTTTGTAGTTGTTTCTTACTGCAAGCTCTCGTAAGTGGATTTTGGAAAAGTATATAAGAAATGAATGCTGATAATGCATTACTAGTTGTTTATTTTGAAATGTGACCTACAAAAAATTTTTCAAGCTCAGAAAGAGTAGAGGATGGTTGGTGAATTAATGTATGGAAAAAAATCAGTACTTCCTAAGTTGTATTTGTATTTATCTGCTAGCAGCTTGAACACCGACATGTCTGCTCTTCAAATATACTTTCTGAGATTTTGCTTTCTTCTTTAATTCCATGCCCCACATAGGCTTACTCCTTGACTGTAACTTTAGTTGCTGTATTTAAGTTAACAGAAACAGATGTATCATGGGGGCTGTGAGGAATATGTCCTCTGTCTGCTTCATTAGTCTATCTGTAGAAGCATGTGGGTTTTTTCTAGTTCTAAAACATCACTGTAGTTGTGGGAACACAGAAGTCACCCATTCAACTGCATACCCTTTACTGTCTTCTGTTGAATCTTCTTCCTAGTATAGTCAAATTTTTCAGTGGACTTTAAAGTTAAATGCGTATGTTGAGATCTTCCAAAGTGCTGCTAGTGTTCTGCTTCCAAAGTGCTACTACTAGTAATTTACAGTGAAAAGATCTACTTTCATTATTAATGCATGTACAGAGAGTAGCAGACATGAAGACATTTCCAGGTCTTTCCATGAAATTTGTGATACATTAATGTGTGGAGCACACACTTGTTTCATGCTCCACAAAGCAACATTTTCTCTTTGTGTTTCCTTTAACTAATACATGTATATCATATTTAAGAGTGGACACTGTCTTTTCAAATGCACTCCCGGAACCTGGGCACCTAGTATTATGGCTTTGGCTTCATACACGGTCAAGATTTTGTTTCAGTTTGAAGTATTGTGCTGGTTAAAGGCCAGCAAATTAGGAATGAAATTGTACTGGAGTTGATGGAGTTAATTTTTTTCTCAAAGAAGCTGAAAGTTTCTAATTGAGATATATATTAACTGGGTCCTGGAACCTCCTGTTGCATCCTTTTATTTCAGAAAGGTAAAATAGCCTAGGATTGATTCACCTGTCCTTCTGAACGGATGATGCAAACACTGGCTGATTTCAAACTTGCCTGATTTTACATGCTAGTCATGTAAAATTGCTCTTTCCGTGCTTGTAGCAAACGCCTCTGTTGCAATACTGGTATCCCACATGTTAGCAGCTCCACAGCTTCCCATGGCAAAGGAAACTGGCAGCCCCTGGTGCCTGGTCATGGCCTCAAGCTTGCAACAGGTTTGCTGCATTTTCCTCAGCCTCAAGGTAGTTCTGTGGCCTGCCAGGATCATAGGATCTGGATGGAGGACGTGAAGGACTCGTGCATCCTGAAATACCACTGAGGTATGTCTGTCTTATAGACCTTGTGGGCTGGATTTCAAAGAATTCAGGAGGTCTGAATGAGCTAATAGCGTCTGAATCCTTAGGTGTGTTATCATATGGATGAATAAGCCAACAATGTCAATAGTCCTCATTAATGCCAGTTTTCTGCATTCTTAAAACAGAGTATTTGAAACATTTGGAAGTAAGTTTGAATGTTTAAAATGTTTCTTTTGTGAAAGGTTCCTATGAAAAATGGTGTAATTTCAGCTAACAGATGACCTTTTCATCCACAGCATAATTTGTGAATTAAGACCTGATTTAGTTCTGTTGTTTTACATAGGAATTAGACCAATGCCTGATGCAACAGCTTTTAATCAAAATATCACATATCTGTGTGGGGTCCAATTAGCTGAATTTTCTTTTCCAAAACAATGCTTGGGCTGCAGTACCACAGATTCAGGCTGAAGTTTTGACTTAATTAATTTTATTTCTAACAGCCTTATAAAGATAAGAAAATGAAGGACCAGTAGGATATATATCCTTTCTTGTTCATGTTTAACATAAATGTCTTGCATGATAATTAATGACACCTATTTAAATGAGTGTGTAGGTGTAACTTGATGAAGATATAAGTTAGCCATCTGCCTATAAATCAGAGTTTATGAAAGAGGTTACGAAATACTATTTCATCCTGGTAGATTAGGTTGATATTTTGGTTCATGAAATTACATAAGCTTAGAATGTTTTCTTACATTTTTCTATATGAAATAGTAAATTAAGAAGTATTAAGAATATTCTCTAAAAAGCATATAAGTATAAAGATTTAAGGAGTAAACTGTCTTGAAAGAAACTTTACTTTTAAGTACTAATCTTACATAGTTTTGATGGTACCTAGCACATTATTAGGTGAGACATTTTAAATTTAAAAGGTGGACTTTAAAATTAGTATGCTTATTACAAGTAAGAAACATGTAGTGCCTTGACAACAATGACTTTCCAACAAATTTGAGCTTAATAAAATAATAAAAAATTTAATTACTTGAAAGTGTTGTTTTGGAGAGGACTTTTGAACAGTGAGGATGCAGTATTCTCTGTCTGAGTTTTGCAGGCAGATAGCACTTGTGTCTCCCTTAGGGAAAAAAGAAAAAAAAAGAGAAGGAAAAGAAAGAGTTCAGATGAGGGTACCTAGAATTTTGTGTTCAGCTTAGTACTTTTCTGATACTGTCTTTGTTTCTATATATAAATGAGGGATGAAGAATGATATTATTTGATTATTTTTTAAATAAAAATTGAATTATTTAATAAAAAATGAAGACTTGAACATGCATTCATGAAAATAGTAGTTTGGGGTAAGTACTGATGCCACTATCCCTGGCTTTAAGGGATGTTGAAAGAAACTTCTTCCTCATGCAGAAAACATTAGAAAAAATTGCATGACTATATAAAAAAATTATATATTAAAAATGTATACATTATACAGTTATGTATGTAGCTGTAAAAATACCTATAACTTAAAAATATTTAACAAAAATTAATTTTTTAATAAAAATTGATGTATCCACTGATTTGGCTGTGAAATGCTTGAGCTATAAAGCTATAGTAAGAAAACTATTTTAGCAGAAGTTACATGTAAGAGGGATGTTTTTCTATATTGACAGAATGTTTAGAAAACATAGCAAATTTGTCTGTGTGATGTAGATGGCAGAAATAACACCAGTACCAATTACAGTTCAATGGTGAGTTCTGACATACCTGCTGTACGTAATGGTATGGCTCTTTCTAAAGTTTTGCCAGTTCATTAGCAGTAATTGCTAATGATTGACAGTTTGATTTCCATTTTCTGTTGTGACTAAGTTGCTTTCCTCACAATGTATATAAGTCAATAAGTGTAAGCAAATCCAGTGTTACATCGCCTTTTCCAGGGGAAGTCAAAGCATTGTTCCGTTACAGTAGAGGTGATTATAGCTAGCCCTGTTTAAGCTGCCCGTAACAGTTTTCTGTTTTCAACAGGAATAGTTCAGAGTAGCATGGACAGTTAAATCAATTAGAATCATAGAATCATAGAATAATTAGGGTTGGAAAGGACCTCAAGATCATCTAGTTCCAGCCCCCCTGCCATGGACAGGGGCACCTCACACTAAACCACGTATATAAACATTTACACATTACTTATATAATCTGTATACTTTTATGCACACATGCTTATTTAACATTAAGATGGTGAAGTCCTTTCTGCTGCATTGGCATGTAAACATGTTTACTGGCATTTCGCTTTTTCAACCTGTCCTTTCTGCACGTGATAGAATAAAGACACTACAAAAAAGCAAGCACAGGAGAGAGGTCACACTATCAAGGTCCATAGCAAACTGAGCAGATGAGAACTAGAAACAGGTCTAAACCCCAATAGAGTGCTAGCTTTGCCTAAAACTCAGCATATCTGCCTTTTTTTTTTCCAGCTGTAAGGTGATAATACTCACATACCTTTCTTATTTGGACTGCTGTGAGAATCCATGACAAATGCTCATAGCGTGGAAGGAAAATTGAACAAAAATATGAGAGACAAAAGTAAATGTAATAATTGCAAACTCAGTCATTTATGTTGTAATTAATGCTACGCTATCAGATCATGCTATGCTTGAAATGGCTTCTATGTGGGTTCTGTGGGTCACTGAGACGTTGTGTTATTGTTTCAAATGGACTTACTAGCAGCTCAGTAATTTACTGGAAGTGAACTGCTTGAAGTAAGAGACTTCTGTTAATAATTATTTACAGGAACTCTCAAGTACTGCTGGATTAGAGTTTTCTAACTCTTCAGAAATTCTTCAGAGCTAACATTTCTAGAAATTGTGCTAAGGGTAAACAGAGATTACTGGTATGATCGACTTTATGTATAACCTATCTTTCAGTCTGTTTGCTTTTAAAGTTAAACAGAGTTGCTGGTTAACACTAGAATATTTCACTGTCATTAAGAGTTGCAATTAATATCCAAGAGCTTTGGATAATTTTTGAATTCCTGTTTTCATTTTATATAAATGTAAGCAATATAAAATTGGCTAAACAATATTTTACTCTCTTGTAACAGTAAGTGTACTGTTCTAAAACTTTTCAGTACAAAAGTTCTGATGATGCCTGTTGACTACATGTCTGTACAGGCTCTGTTATGAGCTGGGAGTTTTTCAGATCACTTTCCAACGTTGTGGATTTTGGTTTTGGTTTTTTCTCTCCCGTGTTTACAGTGGTATCAGTTTTATACATTTTTTTTCTGGTGTTTTTTTGCATGAGGAAGAGGTTTCTTAACACATCTCTTAAAGCCAGGGATAGGGACATCCCTGTTTACCCCAGACTATTGTTTTCATGAATGTATGTTCAAGTGTTTGTGTCAGCCAAATGCAAGTGAAGTGTTACCTGAATTGAAGACACTACTCTTTCTGGTAGATTATTGTATATGAGTTATGTGATAGGTTAATTGAAGTTGGAAGAAACCTCTGGAGGTCACATAGTTTATCTGCCTTCCAAGCCAGAGCAGATTACTCAGGACCTCTTTCCAGATGAGCTTTGACTACAGCTGACAGCAGAGGTTTCCATAAGCTGTGGGCAACCTGTTCCTGCACTTACTCTCCAGTAAGGAGTTTCCCTTACTGCATCTTGTGATCATTTCCTCTTCTTACTTTGCATCTTTGATGAGAGTCTGGCTTTGTCATATTTTACTGCCACTGCTTCCTCCTTTGACTACTTCTTTGCAATGTAACAAACAGGTTATCCTGGGTACTTGTATGTTTACATGCTGCAGCCCCCTATCCACCTTTTTGGGCCTCTGCCGGACTTCATCCCAGTTTATGTTCGTACAGGACTTGGGTGAATTAATTGTCATTTTCTTTTGTCCCTAGCCCACCTAGGATATATGTTTGATTCATGACTGCAAAAATCTGCAAACATACCTTGGTTTTACATTAACACTGGTGTAGCATTAAAGAAACCCCAGGTTGAGTGGTAAACTCAGAAGGTGTGCTGGGTTCTTATTGGTTTGTCAAGCTGTGCTACTGGGGTACCGGAATACTTGACTGCACTCTGCCCTTCAACCAAATGCCAAAAGGTAGAGAGTTGCACCTTCACTGAAACTAATTCAAACTATTTTTTAAACTGCTAACTAGGGGTGTTCATGACAAGTGCTAGTGGTGCTGCGTTTCAGTAATACACCTTTGTCCCCTGTACTTATTTATTTCTGGTTAGTGATGTTCCAGCTGTAACAAAAATGCATGGTTTTGATCTGTAAGAGCATATCCTTGCAATTTTGTCTTGTAGAATTTTGTTTTGTTTCTATTGAGCCTATTCTCTAGGTAGTTTTCTTCCTGTAATGTGTGTCTATTGTTTTCCTTCATACTTCTTGATTTTTGACTATTTGTGTTAACTGCAGAAATGCAAAATATTAAAGTGGCATATGTTCCACCTTTAACTTTAGAGGAACTTGTTTTGGTAGTATTACTTTAAAAAACGAAAAATCTGCTGCCATTTTTCTTTAGCCAGCCTGTTTTACAGTTCCTCTACGAAACAATACTTATGTAATTTAATTAACAAAGTCTCATGTGAGACCACACCAGATACTTTACTGAAGCTCAAACTGGTGAGACATACTGTGTTTTCTGTTCTTGAAAATCACTCCTCAGAAGTGAAGGATGGTTCTTTAGTGCATCAGAGCAACCTACAGCCAGCAAAAATGTGCCTTGTTGCATCCTACTTACCTCTGTGGCTTTGATGATTGTTTTCTTAAAAGTTATTTGAAGTTTTGTACAGTGGAGAGGCTAGATTCATAACCTATTTTTTCAGAAGAGGAGACTTAATCAATGTGATACACTCAGGAAGCCAGTACAGTGAGGAATGTATGTGCATTTTCTTGTGCCTAACCATACATAATATGTGGAAAAGCTGAGGTGAGCGGCAATGTGTGTGAAAAGGACCTATGAACATGGAGGTTGCTATCTGGAAAGAGATAAGTGGTAGGAAAGGACAAGTAACTTGGAATGGTTAGGGAAAACAGAAAAGAAAAAACAGCTTGACATTGTAGATGGGTCTAACTAAGGAGCTCAGGACTGGAGAGCAGGGGCGAATAATGATGCCAAGAAGATGATGATAGTCCATTTAAGTTGTCTGGGAGGAACAACTGATGGTAACACTGGCACAGTACATACATGCAAGAGACTGAATCAGCAGCTTTCATGTTGCTTTAATGCTTTAAGTTCTTATTTTGTGTATTATTACTTGAACTTAACATTTACCTTGGGTGTTTGTTTATGTACATTCTTCCGAAAAAGTGTATGTCAAATTCTGGTTTATCTGAATATGCAAGGCTGCAGTGACCAGTGGTTCAGGAATTGATTGACAGCTGAATGATTCAGGAGTTAATTGACAGCTGAATGAGGTACCCTTGCTGTGAGTATGGAAGTGAGGGGGCAGATAGCACTAGTCAGAAGGTGAAGAGCAGCTTGGAGCTGTGACAGGTCCTTTTCATCCCTCCCTGCTGCTGCGGGTCTGTTATAGTTGTTAGTTTCCCATGGAAAGGCTTTTTAGTCTTTGTCAGTCAAGGTTGTTAGAGTTGAATGCAGTCCAATACCAGTAAAATGGTAATGTGATCCAGTGCAGTGTGTGGCACTGCGTAGCAGCTCTTCAGGACTGTCAGAAATTCTAGAAGGGGCAGGAGAGAATGCAGGTGTATAGAGTTCCCCATTAGCAGTCACTACAGCCTGTTAATGGATAACTTACTCCTGCCCCAGTGCAAACATGCTGGCTATTGTGGTTTTGTTTTTTTTTTTTGGGGGGGGGGGGGGGGTG
>JANRGW010055298.1:0-12771 GCA_024733675.1 Psilopsiagon aymara | reverse complement strand
ACCCCGAGCTCTGCACCGCATCCTCCCCTCTCATCGGCTCTGTTTGGTGCCTGCACTGACCACCGCCGGGGCAGACACAGCAGAGCTCCCAGACCGAGCCAGGGTCACACGGCGAATGCTCACCATCACGCTCGCCCGCCCGCGCAAACCGCCCCGAGCCCGCCCTGGTCCCTCTCGCTCCCTGGCGCAGTTTTTAATCAGTCAGCTCTGCCACCGCCCCTTCTTTCACCGCCCCCTGTGAGTCCGCTCCTCGCATCCGCTGAGCTGCCGACCCCTGGGCGAGCCCTGTCGAGGGCTTGAGGCTCTCTCGGTGCGTGTTGCTGCTCCGCGTTGAAGCTCCGGGATGCCGAGCCTCCCCATGATCAGACGCTGCAGGAGTCCCCTCTCCCCGATCAAGTGCTGTAGGCGTCCCCTCTCGAGACGGCCACCTCAGCAATTGTAGATAACCTTTAGGTAATAAAATAGGTTAATTATAGCTTTACTGGATAACCTTTAGGGATCATTTCCAACCAACGTTTCTAAGATTCCTCGAGAATAATGTGTTTACATGTAGCTGTGTGAAATATGAAAATATAAGAGAATTCTAGGTCAAAACTGAAGACGAATATGGTGTAGAAATGCCTCTTCAAAAACTTGCTGTCCACTGCAGATTTCCCACATATACTAACAGAGTTTCCTTACTAGGTACATAGATGTTCTCAGAAGAAAGGTATTCCTGGAAATAATAATGTATTATGGTGTCTTTGTGATATTATAGATTTTCTGTGTATTTAGGACGAAAAATAGTTGCAGTATCTGTGACATTGCCTTGCAAAAACTGTAGGTAAGCTTCTACTGTTTTATAAACAATTATAAGTCATCAGAATTATTACTGTGCAGTAGTTTTTTTGGGGGTATGTTTCCTGCAAGGCATACAGGTGTGTGATAGTGGTCTCTGCTACAGGATCTGAGCTGTATGAAAATGAAAGTATTATATAGCATACAGCCAGAACACATGTGGAGTGTTAATTACTAAATTTTGTGTGTCTCAGCAGAATGAAAGTCAGAAGCAATTCTTCTAAAAGCACATAAATAAGGCAGGAGATGCTCGTATTTTTCATGTTAATTTGTTGTTGAAGTTAAAAATGAAGCAATGCTTTTACCAAACACAGTTATAAGAATAAATATAGTATGAAGATCTCTATTACAGTATGTGATGTGAATTCTGAAAATGATGCAGCAATTGGTGTAGCAATTTAGAAGCTTAAAAGATTATTTTCATTTAACCCAAAGTAGACTATAGATTTTGATAAGTGGTAGGCTGAATATTTACTGCAGGAACATGGAAACCCCTTTGAATTTTCAAATACCCATAAAAGTTTAAATTTGAAAGGACAAGTCAGATATATAAGGTCAGCTTTAATAAAATATTTTAAGATTAGGTTTTTAGTAGGCTCAAAATATCCCAAGTAGCAGTTTTACTTGAGGATGACAAAGTAGGCCATAAAATCGTGGAATCACAGCATAGAATAGTTTGGTTTGGAATGGACCTTAAACCTCACCTACTTCCAAACCCCTGCCATGGGTAGGGACACCTTCCATTAGACCAGGTTGCTCAAAGCCCCATACAACCTGCCCTTGAACACTTCCAGGGATGGGGCAGCCCCATCTTCTCTGGGCAACCTGCTCCAGTGTCTCAACACCCTCACAGTAAAGAATTTCCTCCTAATATCTAACTTAAATCTGCCCTCTTTAGATTTAAAACTATTCCCCCTTGTCCTATCATTACAATCCCTGGTAAGGAGTCCCTCCCCATCTTTCCTGTAGATCCCTTTAATACTGAAAGGCTGCTATAAAGGCTCCCTGGAGCTTTTTCTTCTTCAAGCTAAACAACCCCAGCTCTCTCAACCTGTCCTCACAGGGGAGATGCTCCAGCCCCCATATCATCTTTGTGACCTTCCTCTGGACCTGCTCGAGCTGGTTGCATCTTTCTTATGTTGGGGGGCCCAGAGCTGATTGCAGTACTCCAGGTGGGGTCTCATGGGAGTAGCATAAAGAAGAATCCCCTCCCTCAACATTCTGACCACAAGGGTAGATCTTTTAGGCTAAACTGTTCTTTAGCATATTTTTTTTCTGCATAAAACACATTGCCTGAAATAATTTTAAAATTATGCCGTGGAACAGAGAGTGTATCTGTGAGAAATACTGGGAAATTTATTTGGCTTGGCAAAGTCACTCCATTTGTGTACAGAGCCTCCAATACAGCTAGAATCTAAGTCTCGACTACAGAGAGATAAATTCCTAGAGAAACTCTGGAATTGCTGTGTTGTGCTATGAAGTGCCATGCTGCCTCCTTGCATCAGTAACCTGGGTGTTGGGGCACCCTATGAATGCACAAAGACATTGAGGGAAATATATCTAATACAGTGTATATTTTAGGTGCGATAACCTCTTTAGCCTCTAAGTTCAGTAAATCTTAGAATCATAGAATAGTTAGGGCTGGAAAGGACCTTAAGATCATCTAGTTCCAGCCCCCATGCCATAGGCTGGGACACCTCCCTCTAAACCGTGGCACCCAAGGCTCTGTCCACTGCCAGGGATGGAGCATTCACAACTCAATCTGATGCATTTTGTTTAAAGGAGACCAGATACTGCTCCCCTGTGCTGTTGATGGAGGTATGTAAACTGGACACTCAGCAGTCAAGTCTATAAGTTGAGAGGCCTGAATCTATCCTGAAGTTGGATTTTTTTATAAAACACATTAGAGATTATTTAAATTGTTAAAACCCCACTTGAGAGACTTTTTAGGAAAAATAGCAATGCTTGAGAATGCATGATGGGTGAAATTGTGTATGTGAAGAAACTTGTCTCTTTAATCATCAGAAAGAGAGACAGAGGGATCAACAGGAGAGGGCTTGCTATGACAATTTCAGAGAGCTTCAGAGAATGTACTAGCAGTCTATTCAGAGGAGGAATTAGAAAACCAGATTGCCTTCCCAAATAGAGGAACTCCTCTCAACTTGCTGGAGAGTTTGGCAGTGCTACACACGCCTGAGTGTCTTCTCGTGATTTTGCCCAGAGTTGTAGATGTTGCTGTTTCTTATTGATAACTGTATCCTGAGTTCCAACTTTTTTTGAAAGATTCTAATAATATTCAGATTCTTTCTTATATATATTCCAACACCTAAAATAATGGAATATTAAATAACTTATCCCCATGTACTACTCCTTTGTGAACCAGTTAGAAAACTATTTACATGTGAGATTATAAATGTATGAATAAATGTCATATTAGAGTAATAACCTGTTTATATATATTTATAGATTATATATGTACATGATAAGATATGTATAGAGATAAGGTGATGTATTGGGATATCAATACAATATGTAAAATTTTATAAAATTTTCAATATTTTGATAAATGGGAGATTACAAATGTTATAAATGTTTGCCGTTTTCAAAAATTGTTTGTTATTCAGATTTTATTAACATTTTGTGCTGATATTACACTTATGATTACTCAAGAGAATAGCCTTACTGTTTGCAGTGAAATGGCTCAATGAGAATAATTTATCATATCCATAAGCATTCACAGTATTGAGAACTAAGGTTAAGATTTTTCAATCGTGTATAGCTACATAATGGACTTTTCAGAAGTCCTTTAGCGCAAAGCCGCCAGATATTCAGACTGAAACTAGACACTGTATAGTTCTGAAAATCAGTAGAAGTACATATTTGCATATAGATGTATGACCTAAAATTTGATCCTTAAACTAGATGAAGAAAGCTTTTAAGAGCAATGACAGATAGTCCTATGTTTTCCTGTGTGCCAGGAACTGAGGTTTTACTTCTGTTTGGGAATAAAGAACCTCGGGAAGGGGAAAATCCTTTGTAACATGTCTCCAGTTGACCTGCACAGAGAAAAGTAACACTTCTTGGTGACAGTCCTCAGTATAGTAAACTCATTTGCCAACAAGCCCTGAATGTTGACTTTATTAAACACTGGGACCTGAGCACTGGAGATGCCTATGTGACAATCTGGATATAGCCGCTGGACCTCTAACTTGTTTCAAGTCATCTTTCAAAGACACACTGTTTCCCACCATCTGTTAAGAAGCAGCTGTGACAGAGTTGTTCAAAATAGCTAACTTTAGATATTTGTTTTCTATTTGGTCTCTTAAAAGAATTACAAACCTCAGAACCTAATTAGGTTCCTGATTAAGAACCTAAGTTTATATAGTTTAAGTTGCTGCAGAAGTCTTTCATTTTCCAGCCACTATGACGAGAGTGTTAGAAAATTAATACACTGAGTGAAAGTAATCATTTTCAGTATGTTTTCTCATTTCCTTTATAGCATTAGAGAGTGGATATCTCTTTACCTGAGTTGGACGAACAAAACTAGAATCTGCAGAGATTCCCTCAAAGACAATACTTTAAAAACTTGAAAGAGATTGGTGATGTAGTACAGAACATCCATACAGTCTTTAAATAGATTTCTGTTTTTCTAAGCTACAGTGTAATGAGAAAAAAACCCACAACCATTTTAGCCAGCTTACTTTGAAATTAATTTTATAATTGGCGCTTCTAAGTACATTTTTAATAAGGTTTTAACAGTAACAAAAAGGAAGAGAAACATCAAATGATCATTGCAGATTATGACTACTTTTTGAAATGTATAAATGCTTTATTAAACATTTGGAATTTTAACTGCACAGAGGTTGGAGAATAACAGGAAGTACAGATGTTACTGAAAGGGATCTTCGGATTATAACAGATCACAAGCTGAAAATGACCAACAAAATTAGTTTACTGCAGAGATTATAAACATGCAAGGCAAACATCATAATGAAACACGTAAACATTCTCTTCATTGTTTAGGTGACATATGAAGCATTTAAATTCTGTTTGGCTTTGATTAGGCCACAGATGCAATATTATGGCCAGTTTTCGGCTTTGTGCTTGAAGCAGGATACAAACCACTTGGATTGAGTCCAAAAGAAAATAACTAGAATAGTTACAGGTCTAGAAAACATAAACTCTGAAGAAAAATAGAAGGAATTAGGCTTGTTTAGTCTAGAGCTGAGGAGACTGAAGGGAGCTATGACAGCAGGCTACAGAGAGGTAAAAATAGGAGATGGGAATAAATAATTTTCCATGCCCATCATGAATAGCAACAACGTAAAACAGAATTAAGTGAAGCTAAGGCTGAACATAAGTAAAAATTTGCTTGCAACAAAGCTAGTTATCTAACAGGCTGTGAAAGGATAGTCTTAAGCAATGCCCCTTTATGTGGAAGCAGATAGAAAAACCTCTTTGTGGAATGACATAGGCATACCTTTGACTCAGAAAATAGATTGTGTACCTCCTTGTAGTCCTTTCCAACTAGCAATTTATGATTTTATGATTACCTATTTTGCCATCTTTTTATTAGATATGATGTGGGACATATTATAAATGATATATGTTAGATTATGTGATAAAAGTTCATTTGCACACCCAGAAAAGAGCACAGAGAAACAATAGAAGATCGGGGACACTGGGCCAATCCCAGGATCCAGCAGCTCATAAAAGGTACATCTCCACAAACCAAAAGCAGCATAAAGACACAAAGTCACATGAAAACCCAAATTAAAGACTCAAAGAAAGTGACACACTATGTGGGCACCTTCCAGAGCTGCCCCAGAAAATCCTCAGCCCCAGTGTCCTGGTGTGAAACCCCTTAAGATGAGTGAATCATGGAGCATCTTTTGGACTGAGGGGGCTGCTGCTTGGGGAAGAGCATTTGTCTTTACACAGGACATTTTTTGTGATTGTTTAAGGAATGAACCAAGAGTGAGGAAAGGGATGGTGATTTGGGGGGAACAAGTGTGGGGAAATCAAAGAGTAAGGAGCAAAAATCTTGTGTAAACAGTTGCTGATAGTTATACTTCCTGATCATTCTCCTCTGGCTTATAAGTGCAGTCTATCTTATTCTTATTAAAACACTTTCTGGCTCTTTTCCTGGATGACAGCTCTGTATTGGGTGTGTGCGCCTGTGTATGGTGGTCTGAGTGCAGCAACTGGAGTCAGACCAGGGGTTGGAAGGTCCATGTGCATGGTAACAGGGAATGGAATGACTGGAATTAGTGAACCAAAAGACAGTAAGTAAGGTGAGACCATGTGGTACAGAAGCCTGTGTCTGCCTGCTGCCAGCAAATAGAAGTCTGGGTGTCTGAGTGCATGATCACTAGTGAAGATCAAGATGGACTAGCCAACAAGTAGGTGAAGTGGTCTAGGAGTGTTTCAAAAGTCAAGAACGCAGGAAGACCTGGCTGCTTCTGAACCTGGGAATCCCAGTTGGGTCTGCAGGTCTGTCTGCGTGCATGTGAGTACATGGCAGTCTGTACCAGCAACTAGTGTGAGACTATGGACTCGGGGGTTTATATGTCTAACTACCAGCAAATGGGGAGACTGGAGTCCAGAGGCAGCCCCTGGGCAAAGTGAAAGATCACAGCTGCTGCAGAGTTCCACTTTGCATATATATATTTATAAATATATACATATATTCTCACTACTGAATCTTCATTCTCATCAGCCAGAGAAGGGAGCAGCATGAGGCTGTTGGTGATCTCTGTGTTCATGTGAGTGCTGCTTATGTCTGTGATCTGTGTGCCGGCTGTGTGTTTATGTATATATGCGGTGTGTATGTCTGCTTCGTATGCATATGCCTACAAGGAATGCATTGCCAACCTTGTTATGGGTTGGAGGTGGGGACATGAAGATGCAGTGGCCTTGCCTTCATCAGGACACTGCATCTGACCTCAGACACCAACAATCTTCAATTCAGAGAGCAAAAACTGTGCCCTATTACTTGGTTATGTGTGTGTTCTTGTGATTAAAAGCAAATAGATCTTTATTGTATTGAGGTTTCTAAATGCATGAGTACACTCCAGTTCTTCTTTCCTTCCT
Organism: Psilopsiagon aymara; assembly: GCA_024733675.1. NCBI lineage: Eukaryota > Metazoa > Chordata > Aves > Psittaciformes > Psittacidae > Psilopsiagon > Psilopsiagon aymara. Next base: position 5,841 of record JANRGW010055298.1, on the reverse strand, counting down.
GGCTACTTCTAGCACATTTGTTTTTCACACATTGCCTTTTATAACTTCTTGACAACAGTGACCTTCCACATTGCCCCCTGAAAGGATGCTCCATTTCAGACTTCTGTTGCCTTCAGCTGTTCCACAGTCTGCATTTTATAGATGCCTGGGGATTGTCAGGGGAAAAACGAAAACAGAAAACAGACACAATTTTTTTCACAGGTATTCAAAAAAGAATTTATGCCAGTAATGAAGGAATTAGTAACCTTTCTGATAAATTTGTAAACCTGTTCTAGTTTCCTCATAGCTCTGGACCACTTTTTGATGTACTGTCCTTGAGCATATCCAAGATTATTCTCAGAATCACAGGTCAAACTTTTAATCTTACATGTCTGTCTATCAAAGCATGCTGACCATTTCCTCAGAAGTCAGTTTATATATTTCTTTTGTAATTTTTTTCTATTGTTTTATTTTTATTTTTTTATTTATGAATTTTTGACACCCTGAAGTAAAGGTTTTTGAAGACAGAAACATGGCACCTGTGTTTTTTTACAGGTTTTAGTTAGGTCACTGCTGCAAAATGCTTCCATCTCAATAAATTGTCATTAACATGTGGTAAATTTTTGTACATAGTGTGATGGGGAAATTATGGGGTTTTGTTAATAAAACACAACAGATATACCAAATCACACTGGATCCCTTTGGTTTTAATACTGGTCAATAATATTTAATGTAGGTTTAATACATGACTGCCCTGGCATACTTACCCAAACTGCAGCAATTTGTCTCGTGGATGCCCAATGCTGACAGTTGTTCCTTTGTATTTAAATAGCCCATATCGGATTTTAATCTGAATATGCTGAGCCATTTTAAAGTTACGTGAATCATTACAACCTACCATGTCCTAGACCACACTAGTTCTTCTACTGCACTGCGATGTGTGTGAAAATATCCTCTTTGCTTTGAAAGTTACCTTCCAGTTTCATTTGATGCCCTTTACTGTTTGTATGGATGTGACAGTGAAATAACCATTTCCTATTCACCTTCTCTATGACAGTTGTGACTGTATAGGACTTTACCATATTCCTTCTCAGTTACCTCTTACCCTGGCTGAAGGGTCTTAGTCATATTTTCTTCATATGAAAGAGATTCCTTTCTTCAGGTTGTTTTTACAATCTGCTGTACCCTTCTTTATTCTGTTATATGTTTCGTGAGACAAGGTAGATGAACCAGCATGAGCACGAGATGTGTGCATACAATGGATTTGCATACAGTGGATTCCACCTATGCAGAAACAGTGCATAATATAAGTGCATAATATATCTTTGCTACATAATTTCATAATTCCAATGAAACCATTTAAAAAATGCTAATCTTACTTTATCGCATCTGTATACTTTGAAACACAGAAACAGTACTGACATTTTTTTCTTTATTTATTGATACCCGGTAGATAGTAATTTGATTTTTTTTTCACTGGAATGGATCTTCATGGTGGTCTACATTTTCGAAGTATTTCATGATAGTCAAAACCAAAACTGTCTCAGTAGAAAGATCTGACAGTTGGAAGACTCTCTTCTCACTCCCTTTGCCCTTAAGAGTTTACTTATATTTTCCTCTTATAAACAGTTTTCTGAAGACTGAATTCTTTGAAATTGAAGGAAAGCCTAACTTTACATCAACCATACTTTTCCTGTGCTTTGAAGATATAAAGTGATGCATATGTTTGTATTCTTATTTATAGTTTATCTTGGTTGTTTGCTTCAAATCCCCTCTGCCTCTTCCCTCACAGTTGCTTCACTTCAACCTCACTTTAGCTGCCATCCATACATCCCTTCCTCTTATCTTACTCCTCTTCCACTGCTTCCACCACCCACTTTGTCCCTCTTCTTGTCTATCAACAACATCACTAATCAAAAAAGAAAAGGCAAAGGAAAAAGAAAGGAATTAATATGACAGCTGCAAAACATTAATGAACTTTGTGTCTTTCATGTTATTTCTCTTGCCTCAACCTTTTTGTTGTTGTTGTTGTTGTTGTTGTTGTTGTATGCATTTATAAATTGTTCGGGTAAAGACTGTATTCTTTACTGGCAAGGTTGATGCCATAGTCCTTCTTTGGAGTGAGTTGCCTTTCTGTAACAGGCTGTGGCAGTATTGATGTTTTGACTGACATAAAAAATAAAATTGTAGTTTAATTGACTAAAGATCTTGCTTTGTGTAATGGAGAAACAGCTATTAAATGACCCCTGAACTCACTGCTATAGCTATGGTTTATTCTTTGCTTTTCCTTACTGGAGCTGACTGCCTACTTCAGAAGGCTTTCTAGCAGGCTTTGCAAGACCTTAATACAGACATGGCTATGTGCTGAGCTTAAATGAAGGGCTATTTCATTAAACTTCCTGCATTCAATTCGCACCTCATGAACATTCATTACCATGACATTCAAGGTGTTGTCCTGCTATTATCCTAGTCTGCTGAAGATGTTGCTGACATTCCCATAGACTCTATAGAAAGGTAAAATCTCTACAAATGGAGATGCAGATTCTTGTTTCCATGCTCATTCTAAGTCATCAAGTGCAACCTGAAGTGTCAATATTAAAGTCTGGAGTAATCTGTGTATCTGCCATGTTGGGGATTGAAAAACCTGAAGTAATTCCAGGAAGTTTTCAGGGGTATGGAATGGGTAAATGGCTTAGAAATTAATTGCTGTTTTACTGTGAAGGATGGTGACATTTATTGTTTTATTAATGGCATATTTGGCTCTGAAACGTATTTTCTGTAGCGATAGTTTAGCCTGTGGTGGGCTTACCAGGAGGAGATGGAAGATGGAAAAGGCTAGATGTCCTGCAGGCTGCCACTCAGATCAGGACTTGCTTATTCAGCAGGAGCTTTTTTCAGTGTGATGCAGATGTCTGCACTCCCCACAGAAGCATGTTCACTCTGACCTATTCTGTCTGACCTCTAGAAATGATAGAATAATAGAATTGACTATGTTGGTAAAGACCTTTAAGATCATCAAGTGTAATCATTACCCCAGGACTTCCAAGACCACCACTAAACCATGTGAGTGAGGGCCTCATCTACATGGTTTTTGTGCACTTCCAGGGACAGTGATTCCACATCTCTGGGAAGCCTGTTCCAATGCCTGCCCACCTTGTTGGTGAAAATGCTTTTCCAAATATCCAGTCTACTTGTGGTATCACTTGTTGCCTGGGAGAACAGACCAGACACATCTTCGCACTGTCCTCTCCTTCTTGCAGAGAGCAATAAGGTCCCTCTGAGCCTTCTCCAGAATACAAGCCCCAGTCGCCTCAGCCAGTTTTCATGAGACTTATTTTCCAGACCCTTCACCACCCTCATTGCCTTTTTCTGGACCCACTCCAGCACTTCTATTTCTCTATTGTAGTGAGGAGCCCAGAACTGAACACAGGATTTGAGGTGCGGCCTCGCCAGCTTCAAGTACAGGGGGGATGATCGTTGCCCTGGACCTGCTGGCCACATTATTTCTGATACAAGCCAGGACACTGTTGGCCTTCTTGGCTGCCTGGGCACAAGCTGCCTCATATTCAGCCAGCCATCAATCAGCACCCCGAAATCCTTTTCTGCCAGAGCAGTTTTCCAGCCACTCTTCCCCAAGCATGTAGCATTGCATGGGGTTATTGTGACTTAACTACTGGACCTGACACATAGTCTTGCTGAACTTCATACAATAGTTCCAGCCTGTCCAGATCTCTCTGTAAAATCTGTAGAACCTTCCTACCTTAAAGCCAGTAAACATTCCCTCCCAACTTGGTGTTTTCTGCAAACTGAGGGTGCATTCTATCCCCTCATCCTGATCATTGATGAAGGTATTAAGCACAACTGACTTCAATACTGAGCCCTGGGGAGACACTTGTGTCTGGCTGCTGGCTGGAATTAACACCATTTACAACCCTTTGGGCTCTGCCATCTAGCCAGTTTTTCATCCAGTGAAAAGTAAACCTGTTCGGGCCATGAGCAGGCAGTTTCTCCAGGAGAATACTGTGGGACACATTGTCAAATTCCTAAAGTGTAGGTGGATGGCATTCACAGCTTTTCTCTCATCCACTAAGGAAGTCATTTTGTCATGGAGGGACACCAAGTGTATCAAGCAGAACCTGCTTTTGAAAAACCTGTGCTGATGGGCCCTGATCACCTGCTTCTCTTGTATGTGCCACTTGATGGCACTCAAGATGATCTACTCCATAACCTTCCTTGGCATCCAGATCAGACTGACAAGCCTGTAGTTCTCTGGAGCTTCCTTCCAGCCCTTCCTGTAGATGGATAGCATATTTGCTAACCTTCAGTCAACTGCTACCTCCCTGGTTAACCAAGGCTAATAAGTGGTTGAAAGTGGCTTGCTGAGCCCTTCTTCCACCTTCCTCAGTACTCTGATTGATCCCATTTAACCCCATAGACTTGTGTGTGTTTAAGTGTTATAGCAGGTACCTAACTGTTGCCCCTTGGATGATAAGGGTTTCTTTCTGTTCCCCACCCCATCTTATATATATGCCAAACATCTTTACATCTTTTTTTCACCAGTAAGTATGAGGATTGCTTTCTAAAAAAGGACAGTCACATTTCCTCCTCCCTGGACTAATGAATATCTCAGTAGATTTTTTGCAGATATAAGGGATGCAGCTTTCAAGGAAAAAACTTTTTTTCTCTTTTTCCAAACAGATAAATATATGCCATACACATAATAACTCGATATATACTATTTGAAAAAAAAAAAAAAAAAACAGTAAATTTTAAACGACTGTGTGATAGTTATCCAATTAATTCTGAACAACTATTTTTGAACACTCTATCATTTTTCTTTTCCTTCTTTATCTACCTATACATAAGTGGATTCCCATGGGTACACTCACAGCATCATTTGACTACTGGCATACACAAAAAAAATGTTTAATTTTAGTGTTTGTTTTCTCTTGCATACTTGATTCATAACAATTAATTTTAATGTTATGCTGATTTTAAGTGGTGTCAGAGCTCAGATTTTCTTAACTCTTCGTGCTTTGTAATTTTTGAAATGGTTAATCAGAACACATCCCAAATGCGTACAAAAATCATTTTTAATCCTGGGAAACTATTCAGAATATGTCCAGCAACTATACATTGGCCTCCAAGATCCTTTTCTTTATTGGGTTGCCTGTTTCTCTGCAGCAGATTGTTAAGTATTTGTTGACAAAGAATAAAGAACAAGAGTAGTTGCTATGTCAGTGAGGCAGCTCATGTTTTGTAAGCGAGGCATATTCTCAAGATCTCAGCACTGTGATAATTCAGGATGTACCACGGATGTAAAAAAGCAAAATCCTGGAGCTTTTCAAAATCTGTGGATTTACTGTCATATTGTGTGTGTAGTAAGGATTAAACAAAACATGTTCTGGCTCTTTTAAGGAGGGGCTGCAGGATTAAGAGATGAGCTAAAATCTCATTCCTTACATGTTTGCCTGCTTTCAAACCATCATGAAGACAAAGTCAAATGAAAAAACACTTTCATCTTACTCACTTCCTAAAAGGTTTAGAGAAGCTTTTAAGCAAAAAAGGATTTACTTGACTAATTTGGTGGCCTTCTATGATGGGGCTACAGAACTGAAGGACAGGGGTAGACCACCTGATATCATCTATCTGGACTTGTGCAAAGCATTCGGCACTCTCCCACATATCATCCTTGTCACTAAGTTGGAGAGACATCAATTTGATAGGTGGACCACTTGGTGGAAAAAGAACTGGCTGGATGGCTGCACGCAAAAAGTTGTGGTCAATGGCTCAATGTCCAGCTGGGACCAGTAATGAGTGGTGTCCCTCAGGGATCAGTGTTGGGACGGCTCTTGTTCAACA
>JANRGW010055297.1:0-17576 GCA_024733675.1 Psilopsiagon aymara | reverse complement strand
GCGCTCCCCGTCTGCCGCCGTGCTGCCGGGCGGGTCGTGCTTGCAGCTGGGTCCGACGCTGCTGCCTGCGCCTCCTGCCCCCCTTCAGTTTACTGATGCAGACACATTCTCCGGTGGCGTGACCCGGTCCAGCCGGTTACCTCCATGGTTTGTTCCTGTGCCCACATGTCACCTGTGCACTTCCCTCCCTGCGCTCCCTCTTTTCTTGTATGATGTCAGCAAGCAGAGGACTTTGAGGAGTACAAGGATCTTATTTATGGTGTGGAAGGCTTGAAGGGCAATGTTGGGACCAGGTTGGGTTCATATGGAAAGATGTCTTGGAGGTCAACCAGCTTCTGTTTTCATACAGCATCTTTGATGAATGACATCTCCTTTCTTCAGTATACAAGTCCTATTGTAACATTGCTCCTAACCCGAGTTTGCATCTCCCCTCTGCTCTGAGATGATTGGGCTAAGGTGACCTCCAGAGGCCCATTCCAATGAATGTATTTCTGTGAGCTAAGAAAACAGATGAAAAACAAGCAGATAAAAGAGTGTTCAAGATGCTGAACAGAGCCAGCCGGTGGTTTCCTTTTGGTCTTGGGTTATTGTTGATCTTATGATTACTTGTTTCTCTTCACAGCCTGCCAGCGAGGATTCTACCGTCACTCCCTGGATGCTAAACGCTGCCTGAAGTGCCCCCCCAACAGCTTGTCCGATGAGTCAGGGGCTACATCTTGTTCCTGCAATGCAGGTTTCTACCGAGCACCTTCAGAGGGCCAGAACATCGCTTGCACCCGTGAGTCACAGATAGAACATTATCTATAATGTATCTCTGGCTATATCTATGTATCTATATATCTATATGGACTGGGGGATGAAATTATTCAGAGTAGCCGCACAGATAAGAGCATTGGGATACTGGTGGGGAAAATTGGACATGAGCTGGCCAGAAAGCCAGTTGTAACCTGGGCTGTATAAGGAAATGCATGGCCAACAGGTCAAGGGAGGTGATCCTCACCCTCTGCTCTCATGACACCGCACCTGGAGTAGTACATCCAGCTCCGGTGTCCCTAGTACAAAAGAGATATGGACCTGGTAAAGTGAGTCCATAAGAGGGGCACAAAACCGATCACAGACTGGAACACCTCTCCTAATGAAAAAAAGGCTGAGAGAACTGGGCTTGTTAAAGCCTAGGTAAGAAAAGGCTTCAGGGAGATCTTACTGTGGCCCTTCAGTACTTAATGGGGGTTTACAAGGAAGACAGAGAAAGACTGTTTATCAGGGCTTGTAGTGATGGGACAAGGGGCAATGGTTTTAAATGGAAAGAGGGTGGATTTAGATGGGACATACAGAGGAAACCTTTTACAGTGCAGGTGATGAGACACTGGAGCAGGTTGCTCAAGGAAGCTGTGAATACCCTGTGATTGTAAGTGTTCTAATATCAGACTGGATGGAGCTTTCTAGTGGAAGATGTCCCTGCCCCTGGCATGGGAGTTGGACTAAATGACCTTTAAAGGTCCCTTCCAACCCAGATCATTCTGTGATTCTATGAACAAGGAGATGGGAGGAAACAAAACATTGGGAAATGGAGATGAGACATCAGAGAGGGAGAGATTGGGGAAACAGAGGGCTCCATTAAAAATGCATCAGCAGATGGGAAACTGCCAATGTAGTTTTGGTATTACCAACTGGATCTAATACTTTCTTTCATGCTTCTTGTAGGCCCCCCCTCAGCTCCCCGCAATGTCAGTTTCTCCCTTATTGGCACACAGCTGAGTCTGTGGTGGCAGCCACCCAGTGACCATGGTGGGCGAAAGGACCTGACTTACACAGTCTTCTGTCAGCGGTGCCATTTCCTGTCATGTGAGCCATGCGAGGCTGGGGTGGTGTTCTCCCCCAGTGCTTCTGGACTCACTAAACCTGCTGTGGACGTGGACGGCCTAGAAGCTTACACCAACTACACATTTGCTGTGGAAGCCCATAATGGTGTCTCAGGAATGGGACCTGCTCCACAAAGAACTGCTCCAGCTGTCTGGGTTGCAGTTGGACATGCAGGTTAGCAGAAGCAGCCACATGCGTTGGTATGGTATGATACGGACTCTTAGGTACCTCTGCCTCTGGCATGTAAAGTCCATTAGTCATAACCCTTGCAAGTCAAAGCAGCAGTAATCATTACCCACCAAGAGCTATGAACCCACCAAGGACTTAACAGAAGTGAGGAGGATGAAGCCCTCCTTGTCATACACTAGCATAGTCCATCCTAAGTATTGTAACCTGTGTGACAGGAAGAACAGGGACTGTGGCATGAAATATTTCCATGCCCCAGATATTGCAAAAACTCCAACCAAACACAACAGTAACCCTGAAAAGGAAAGAAAAGAACTTTGAAAGCATAGAGAAGTGAGGATGCTAAAACCATGCAAGTTATGATGCATTTCTGTAGTTTAGCTTCAAGCTGGCAAGTTTGGCTGTCCTGTGAATAATTTCCAAAGTGCTGTGAAAGGTGATTTTAGAAAAGGGACATCCCAGCACTCAAACAGCCCTTGGTGCTTCCCCCAGGTTCTGATTTGGTGACAAAATAGGACTTTTCTTCCTGACGCTATGTAGGGGCAGCAAAACTGAGCTGGAAAAGTAGAGCTACTTTTGGCTCTCCTCATCACTACCTGGTGATGATGAAGGACAAGGAGGGAACGCAGCTTGACTCTTCAGTCCTTGCAGACTGGTGAGAATTATCTTCTCATTCATGACCAGTATGCATTTGCAGTCAGCTGAAAAGTTTTGAGCATGGAATTTCACTGTACCCTTCTGAAACTGAGCTGCATTCATAAATCACACAGGATAGGTGTGTTACTGCTGCTGTATCCTAACATCTTTATTTCAAATTGAACTTTCTGTGCAGGGCTGCATTAAATGTAATTTCTTGGAACACTGATTTTGTTTTGACAGCCAAAGTTGTGTTTCCAGTGTTAGGATAGAAGCATACCATTCATGGAAAGCAGTTAATTACAACCGAAGACCTAATTTCTGTTTCACCACAGAAAAGAAAGACGAGGGAGTGGCAGTGCCAATGAAAGTCAGTTCCAGTTGCATGGCATGACCAGAGAAGGAAAGAGAGAGCTTATGGTGGAGAGAGAGCCTAGTTTGCATTATGTTTGTATTTCTTCCTGATGTTCTCTGTTCTGTCCCCTGCAGCTCCGGTGACAGTATCCCAGTTCATCCTGACACAGAGAGATGACAGTAGTCTTTCTGTGTCTTGGCTTGCCCCACGGCAGCGCAGCCGGACCTCAGTGGAGTATGAGGTCATGTTCTTTGAGAAGGTGAGGCTTCCCTTATTTGTTCTTCCCCCTTTCACCCAAAGGGGTGGAAGTGTCCTCTTTGTCCAACAGGTATTTGTTACTTTACCCTGGTTGATTTCTGCAGGGAGAGGAGGCACGTTACACAGTGAAGCACCTTCTTGAGCCCAATGTCACTCTGAGAGACCTGCAGCCAGACACAGCCTACCTGCTGCGTGTGAGATCCATCACACCCCTTGGGCCTGGGCCCTACTCCCCAGAGCAGGAATTCCGCACCCTTCCACCAGGTATAGGACAGCCACTGGTATTTCATCTGGGGGAAACTCAGTTCTCCATCAGGTTGTATATTTATGTGGTACACAGATGTCTTTTTGTGTTCGGCTAGCTGTAAGACAGAGGGCACACTCCTGAGTTCCTTGTCACCAGGGCTAAGCCTGTTCCTTTGTAAAAATGTAGAACAAGGGCACTTCTATCCCATCTCCTTGCTGTCCCACAGAATCCACTTGTACTTTGCTGTTAAGAACTGATCAATCTCACGTTTATGTGTTGTACTGGAAAATTACTTAACCAGCTCTTCTTCTGCTCCTGAAAGACATTCTGATTCTGACTGATGTTTCTAAGTTTGCATGTTAGCAAAACGATTACCATATGCCTCCTTTTCTGTGAAAGTAGTGGAAAGGGGAACTCAAAGGACCTCACCAGCGGTTTTTTTTCCAGCTTTATCATTTCCACTCTGTGTAGTCCTGACCCTGGATGTAACTCTTCATTTCACAGCAGTTCTTTTTTGATAATACTGGAATTGTTTGGCTGGAATGGTCCAGGGATTTAGTGGAACATGATTAGCAGGGAGAGACTTCTCGTTTTTTTCAATCTAAATTCCTTAGTTTCCTGCAGAAGTGCTGTGTACCTAAAAACTTGCCCATTTTATTAATAAAATACATTATTTCACCTTCCAAATCTTTTTTAGTTGACTGCCTCTGCCTCTTGAGTTCTGCTTAACTAAGCTGGTGATTTTAAATAGTTTTAGTCAGATGAATCAGCATCAACGAGTGTTAAGTAGGCTTTACAGATGCTGTCCACTGGGGCTGGATGTTAGGAAACACTTCCAGACACAGTTGTCTATGTCACACAAGCTGTTCCTTGCTTCAAAATCTGCTCACTTAATGAAACCGTTTCTGTAGGAATTTGCTTTCTTCTGGATGTTTTCCTAACAGTGTTCAGGAAAAGGTTACAAAATGTAGATTCTCATTACCTATGGATGTGAACACTTTTCTTGAATGTATTTTAAAGTTTTTAAAACAGTTTTTGATTTTTTACAGTTATGGGAAATAAGGTTTAAAAATATATACTTCACCAACAGAGGTCATTTAGCATTTCTTCTGCTGTATTCAAATACACTCTATGGAAATGGCTGGCTTTAGCTTGAGAATCTAAATGAAAGAAGATAACCTGTAATTACGTGAATGCTATCTAATGCTATCCAGTCACAAAATGAAACCACCTGAGGCTTAGTTTTGAGAAAGCATGAATATGGTCTTAGACTAGAAGTTCGTAAGTTGGTACTTGCTTGTTTTAAAAGTCCTAAGCAAGCAGTGGTTTCTGTCAAGGTATTTAAGCAAAGGACCAACGCCAGATACTAATGGAAAGGAAGGATGGAATTAGTTTCATAAACAAGAAGAGTCAAGTTAGATGCTGGGGAAAATCATGTCTTTGCTGTGCCATAGTGTAGATCAGTTATCGAGCAGGAAGAAGGGTCTGATATGAAAGAGCAGTAGGAGAGGAGTGTGAAGGAAGGAAAAGCTGTTCTTTGTTTTTCAAAGTGTCATGGAATCTATGGAGAAAATCAGGCACAGGGGTAAATTACTCAACTAGAAGACCAAGACTGTAGGTAAGAGTCAACCAGATACCCACCAGGAGATACTCCATGCGTATCAAGCGCAGTATGATAGGACTCAAATTTGGTGGCTCTGCTGCCTGGAAGACAAATGGCCATAGCTTGCCTAATACCATTGGCTGGAATAAGCTGGTTGCTACATTCCAGGCAAACAGTTCTTGTCCTTCTACATGTCATGGCTTTTCTTTTTGTTTCTGCAGACACAGGTGCTCTGTCTGGTGGAGTCATAGTCTCTGTTGTCTTTGGAGTTCTACTATGTATTGGGCTGCTTCTGGGACTTCTCGTCTTTTGGCAAAAGTAAGTGTTGATTTTGGGTATTGAAAAAGGTATAGATGTAGGAACAGCTGAGCTATGGGAGCTGGAGAAAGGGAGGGAGGCTCAGATTTCTTAGAGGATATTGGATAGGTAGAGGTTAGAGAAGAACAAGTAAAACTGCTGTGCTGCTGCAAAATGGAATGAGTCTCAGTAAGTAACTTGGATTAGCAGGATTGGAGGAATTGATATGTCTGTAAGATAATGCTTGCTGCTGAGGACAGAGGAAAATGTGATTTCTCAGTTTTGTTATAATACAGCAGTATCATACTGTTATCAAAACAGATAAATAAAAATATTGTGATGGTACAATCATTTCTATAGCTGCTCATCCATTAAGTGCACACTGTGCGTATGCAGTCATTTCAAACCATTTTCTATATACCATTACTTCTGTGGTCCTCTCCCCAGGACCACTAAATGTCTGTAAAGCTGCCATTATTTTGTTTTAAGAATGTCAGGTATTTTACTGAATGTATACAGGAAACATGAAATAAATAGACATGTAAATCAGCAAGCAAGAAAGAAGAGCAAAAGCTACCTGCCTGGAAACAAAGCTCCATTTCTAAGTGTAAATGAAGCATCACATTTTCTTTCTAGCTATACTCTACCAAGTAGGTGCAGCATCCGGTTCCACTTTGGTCTGCATTGCCCTGAACTCTGTCCCTGACCAATCTTAGCATAGTCAGCCTGGAAGCCTTGCTTTTCTCTTTGCTATCTGCTGACTGTTTTATTTCCATGACTGCTTCTTATGTTCCAGGCAGACTCGTCGGAGGCAAGCACGGCCAGATTACAATACTTCAGGCTTTGACAGAGGTGAGCTTCTAAGGGGCAGTAGAACTGTGGAGAAGCCTGGAATGGGTTGGAAGGAATGAAAAGAAACAACAGTTTCAAAGCAGACACTGGCATGGGTTTTCTGATGTAGTTTTCCTCTTGCCATTAACAGCTCTAGCCTTAATTGTATGCAGATTTGTAGATTTGCTTACTGCCATTGTCAAAATCCCACAGATTCACCTCTGCTTCTGCAGCCTTGCCCTACAAAGCTTCTCCAGAAAGCTGAGAGGTTAATTTGCTCTTTTGTTCACCTTTACCATAGAGAAGGTCTGGTTGAAGCCCTATGTAGACCTGCAACCATATGATGACCCTAGCAGAGGGGTGCTGGAATTCACTAAGGAGCTGGACGTTTCTTGTGTCACTATGGAGAATGTCATTGGAGAGGGTGAGTTGTCACCCTCACCATCTTTCAGTTCTTCCACACAGTTATTTCGCTGCCTATTCCTGAGTTCATCTGTGACCTTTTGCCTCTGGTTGTCCTCAGGGGAGTTTGGGGAGGTCTATCGTGGATCTCTGCGGCTACCAGGGAAAGAACGTATCGTGGTTGCCATCAAGACCCTGAAGTCGACATATTCAGACTCGCAGTGGTGGAACTTCCTGCGTGAAGCAACAATTATGGGGCAATTCAATCACCCGAACATTGTGCATCTGGAAGGAGTTGTCACCAAAAGTAAGAGTGTGTGTGGGAAAGCTCTGCTATGAGAGCAGAAACTGGCACATTTCTTGGGCCTTTATTAGGGTGCTGTCAGGGAGGCTGTGCTGGGATAGGGCAGGAATTGTCATGCTAGCCTCTGGCAGAGAATGACAGAGGGAGGAGAAGTATGGATTTCCAACAGAGTCATGAGGCAGTGTTAGGAGAGGTCTTCTTGGGTTGGTGAGTGGATGAGAAGTTGGGGTTAGTGTTGCTGTAAGGTTGTATGTGTGACACAAGTTGGAATTCAAGGTCTTTAGGAGACACCTAAGGAGGGGTCAGCAAGCTGTGCCAGTGGAGCGGGGATGTTGGATGGGGTCCAATGTGGTTGTCTGTGCTGGGGCAACGTGGAGGGCATTGAAAGGTAGTAGAATTGCAAAAAAGTTGATACCTTCTTCTGTTCCTCAAGGGAGGCCAATGATGATCATCACTGAATATATGGAGAACGGAGCACTGGATACCTTCCTCCGGGTGAGAACTCCAATCTGTAATAGGCTTTTGTGTACTACTAGAACTTGCACTTGACCTGGGCCTTAAAAGAAGACTAGAGATAAGATCCAAAAGTCCACTTACTTTCTACTCATTGACATTTCCAGTCTCAGCTTGATGCCATAGTTTCCTCAGTGTCCAGAGTGCTGGTTTGGTAGTAGAAGAACCAGTGCCCAATGATGACTCTGGAGACCACCACCAGTCCCTTAGTAAGAACTTGTTGGGTCCTTTGGGCTACAGCCTTTTTGCTTATTCTCAAATGCCCACTTCTGCAAGTTGATAGTAACTGGAAACCAAGGAGATTCATGTCCTTTGACCAGTGAATCTCTTTTCCTTCCATGCAGGAGAATGAGGAGAAATTCAGCCCTGTGCAGCTTGTGAGCATGCTACAGGGAATAGCCTCGGGGATGACTTACCTTTCTGAACACAACTATGTGCACCGGGATCTGGCTGCTCGCAACATCCTGGTGACACGCAGTCTTCAATGCAAGGTGTCAGACTTCGGTCTCTCCCGAATATTGGAGAATGATGCAGAGGGAACCTATGAAACCAAGGTAATGCAAGCCCAATCTCTCGGTCTTTTAAATGAACAGTAGTTTCAGGGGCACTGGGATTCTGCTAGGTAAGTGTAGCAGAATGTCTCCACAATAGGAAACACCAGGGTGGGGGCAAATTTGGATGGAAAATCTCAGAGGAAACCCCATAATAAAACCCAAGTCACAGCGTTGATGATTCAGGGGGCAGTACTTTTCTGCTTGGAGACCGTGTTGATTTTGTTTGCTAAGTGTTTCAGAGAGCCTGCGGTTTTAAAATGAGAAGCCAAATAAGAGGTCTCATCTTTTGGACTCTTGTTACCTCAATCTAACTTTGAAGATAGCCCTGCTGTGACCATGGGTTTGGAACAGCCACAGCTACAGGTCTCTTTCAGTAGCAGTTCCAGGGTTTCCAATGGCTGGTGTCAGGCTCTCACTCCCGTAGCAGGGATTTTGTGTAGCGTTCAGAGCTTAAACTCAGTCACTTTCCAAGAATGTTTCTTTCCTGTTTGGAAATTTCCCCAGGGATGGATACAAGTCACTTCAAGTGAGGTGGGCATAGGCTTTGAACCACTTTGTAAGCTCCTTGCATGAAAACACTGGAGAAATACACCTCAAGCATGCATACTGGATACACTATGTCTCTGCTTTTTCACAGGGTGGTAAGATTCCCATCCGATGGACAGCTCCCGAGGCTATTGCTCATCGTATTTTCACCTCAGCTAGTGATGTCTGGAGCTTTGGAATTGTCATGTGGGAGGTGCTGTCATTTGGTGACAAGCCGTATGGGAACATGAGCAATCAAGAGGTAACAGACACTGAGCACAAGCACTGATTTAAAGGAATGAACAAGGCCTATAGGCCCAACTTCTGCAGATTGCCCTCAGCCTGCAGTCATGATAGTCTTTTGAGCACAAAACTACTATGTCTCCCTCCCTGCTAAAAATCAGTGCAACCAAGTCAAGGATGGAAAGTGTTTGCACCTCTGAACCATGTTCAGTTGCCAACATCAATGAGCCAAAATAAAGAGAGGTTAAATGAGCCATGGCCTTTTGGTCTGGAGATGTTCTCCATTGGTTCATTTCTCTCCTTCCTCTGGCTCTGGAGTATTACATCTCGTCTCATTCTAGGTTCAGCACATGCTGAAATTACTCCTGAAAATCTGGTTCCTCTTTTCTCACTGGGTCTGTGCCATGATCATTTGGTGCTCACTTCTTGCAAACACATGTTGTGGATGGCAAATGGGAGCTAAGCTAGTAAAGGATTGAAAGTATTCAACTTTTGCCATCCCTTAGACGTCCTGACCCTTTGCTGTGCTGCCCAAACCCTACTTCATACACGTGTAATTTTCTTCAATTCCTCCCTGACTGCACTCTATGCAAAACTGCCTGCTCCCAGCCCCACAGAGGCCTCTGCCTTCTCTTTCACACTCTTGGACAAATTTTCTCTGTCTTCTGTGCAGGTGATGAAAAGCTTAGAGGATGGATATCGGCTCCCACCACCTGTGGACTGCCCATCTATCCTCTACGAGCTCATGAAGAGCTGCTGGTCACACAACAGGATGAGGAGGCCCCATTTTCAGGAAATCCGGGCACAGCTGCAACATTTCATCTCAAGTCCCCAGCTCCTCCGGCCTGTTGCAGACTTTGACCCCAGGTAAGTAGGCTATCACTGGAGGAGGTTAACTATGTCCGGCAGGAGGAGAGGCAGTGCTCGCAATGCAGGCTGGCAAGAGACACCTTGAATGCTCTATGTGCAGAAGAGAGTAGTCACCTCTGCCACGGGGACAGGGGCCATGGCTATTGGCCTGGGGCATCTGACCTCACTGTGCAGAGAGCAGATAGGCTTGCCTACCCCTGTCAGAGGGCACTTGCCCTCTAGCTACTGTCTCCTAGCTAGTACTGGCTATCTGAGGATGTTGCCTGGCTAATGAGGATTGCTTCTGTCTTTAGGGTAACACTCCGGCTCCCCAGCTGCAGTGGATCTGATGGGATTCCCTATCGATCCATCCCTGAGTGGCTGGAATCCATTCGTATGAAGCGCTACATCTCCAACTTCCGCACTGCTGGCTTGGACACCATGGAGTCCATTCTGGAGCTCACTGCTGAGTAAGGGCAGTCTAAGCTCCCACAGTCTCAGGCTATGGTACAACTAGCTGTGTCTGTCCCTGTGCTAGCTGAACAGGCACTCAAGTTTACTTGGAAGGCTTCTTTCCATCCTTCTCTATATAGTTAAATGGAAGTGGACTGGCGTTTTGCCCCAAAAGGGAAAAATAGGTCCAGAGAATTTGGATCAGCCCAAATTGTGAGAGTAATTCCCAAACTGTCCATGCAGAAGACTTGTTAGGGGTCTGAGCTCATCTGAACTCACATCAGACACAAACAGCAAGGGAAAACAATAGATGGCAGACAGTTCTCCAACTTGACCATCTCTCCGCCTATCTAGGACTTTGTAAGGTCATTCTCTTGCCTTGCAGTCCAGGTGGGCTAGTGATATCCCCCCCCATCAGCCAGGCACTGTTCTAGCATAGAGCAAAGTCCTTCTGGGCTCCTCAGAGGGACTCACACCAGATACTTTACCAACACAGCTGTGTTCTGTTGTAGGGTTGGGGATGCAAAGCCAGGTCTGCCCAGGGGGGGTACATAAAACAAATGTGCAGGCACAGACCTGCTAAAGGGTTGAGACATGGCCTATATCACAAACTAACATAGACACTGGTTTAATGGGAACACATGCCTAGTCACAAGGTGGGAGAAAATAGTAGACTGCTTGGGCAGATGTGACCAGCGAAGGGCAGGAACATCTAGAAGCTTCTTCCTTCTAGAGAAAAGGTAAGCATAGTAGGAGGTGTTGAAGGAAAGGAAGCTTTCTGAACTAATGCTTGGTAATTGTTTCTGACCTTACCTCTATCCCAGTCCTAAAGAAACAAGAACAGCAATTCATTTTTCTTCTCTTTTCCCATTTCCTTCAGGGACTTGAAACAGATGGGAGTGTCACTTCCAGGCCACCAGAAGAGGATCCTGTGTAGCATCCAAGGCTTTAAGGAGTGATCAGTCATAGCTCTCAAGACAAGCTTGCTAAATGCCCATTCTTACCAGATATCACTTGGAATCATTCCTATGGCAATTGCTTCCAAATGAGTGACTGGGACAAACAAAGCAAAACAACCAGAACTGAAAAAGCTCATGAGGCAACACCACCTTCTCTTATTTCTGTTCCACTTGCTTCAGCTCCACAGCAGCCATCAGTACGTTTCAGAGCACTGGTCTTAGAAACTGTTCTCAGCCCTGTCTTACACAGTGATAAAAAATCCCTGTAGTCCACATAGTGGAGTTTCAGACTCTTAGCATATCACATGGAAACAAAGATAAGTACAAAGCAGGTTGTGAGGGAAGGGTGGATAATGGTTTAAGATTGGAAATGAGGGTTCAGATGGACTGGGACGTTCAGGAAACATGCACAAGGACCCAGACATGTAGAGACTGGGCCTATTCACCTCCCTGGCATACATCCCTTATCACTTCAGCAGCCTTCTCTCTTCCTTATTTTACAACAGGGAGAAATCATTCAGTCCTTCATAAGGCTGCTGGTAAGGGTTATATTTTTTAAGTCAACTATTCTTGCCTTAAACACCAACTCCTGGTGTACTTCTTTCTTTTGAGAAGTTGGGAGTAGCAGCTCTAACTTGTGTGATCACATAACCTCAGCATGTTGCTGGTTTTGCACATGCACACTTCAGGGTGGAGATTTCAAACTCCTCGACCAGCTTAATACTTTCACTTGTGCCACAGACATAAAATCCTCTAGGTACCCATTCTTCTCTTCCCCTTTTTAAAAGGGAATAGACTTGTTTGGCTGGGTAGGGTATCTGTAACAGAAAAATGTGTAGGTGGTCTGTCTTATTCCTTCTCTGTGGAGGAAATGTTATTATTTATCAGAGCTCAAGACACTTATAGACTGTAAATAGTATTTTGTAAATAAACCTGTGGCAGAGCAGGCTGCACTGGAGTTCTTTGGCTTATTTCAAACATGACTGGAACCTTTACTTTGGCATATATATTGAAAACTCCAGCAGGGTCCTTACATCTGTATTCAGGTGTTTGAGCCAATGGTCTTTGTCCATTTAACTGCTGATTCAATGTGGCAATGTGGTTGCATCAGGACTGAAGGATCCATATGCAGCTAAATCCAGTTACAGCTGTAGCCATCCATTAGCCAAGTCCCTCTCTTTACATCTCCTGTTTATTCCGAAATCATGAGAAGTATTAGAAGCTACTGCTGTAGTTTGATGAAACACAAGTGAGTAGCACTTCCTTCTCCTGCAGAACAGACTGTCTGGGCAGGGGGGAGGAGAAGCTCTCACTAATGTTCCTACAACTTTCTCCTAGTTAGGGAAAGTGGTCACCTCAAGATTTAGATTTCAGTGCTTGAGCTAAGTCTAAGTGAATTGCTGAAGGTGAGTGCTAGCCATTCGGCTGTTACTGCTGCAGATAGCTAACAGTGTTTCCATAATTGTGTAATTCTTAAGGCTATAAATTAGAAGTCCTGCTCCTGGGAAGGTCTTGCTTAACCAGAAATGACAGAAGAATTAAAAAGCAGAGCTCTAAAGAACTGCAACTTACAGCAAAAAGGCTGGTTTCTACTCAACATGAGAAGCAGCACAGTATACACATGGAACCATAGTATAAACATACTTTAGCTACTCAAGTCCCTGCAACTACAGTAAGCGATACAGCTGACAAGGTAAGCTCCTACTGTGAATCCCATATCAATAAGATCAATCCAGTAACAAATGTTTTCAACATGCAATACAGATATTGAAGTTGCTACATGCAGATATCCAGGCTAGACGATAAACCCCAATGAGGCTGACACAAGATGATGAGTCTGTGTCATGCATATGTGTTAGCCTATCCATGCACGATAGAAAATGGAGTGGCTGATAGATCAGATGCATGTGCTGCCATTCAGAGGGACCTTAATAGATGGGAGAAATGGGAAGAGAGGTTACTGACAAAGCTGAACAATGGGAGATGCAGAGCCCTGCAACAGGGAAGGAACAGCCCCATGCACCCCAGTACATGCTGGGGACTGACTGGCTAGAACGCAACTTCGCATGAAAGGACTTGCAGGTCATAGTGAACAGCAAATTACACCTGAGCCAGTAATATGGCCTTGTAGCAAGGGAGGCAAACAGTATCTGGGCTGCATTTGCAAATGCAGTAGGTGGAGGGAGGCAATTTTTAACTGCTGTGCAAGGTTGGTCACACATCCAGAGTGTTTTGTCCAAGTTTGGGTTCCCCAGTACAAAGGACATGGACTTACTGGAGCAAGCCCAGTGAAAGGCCACTACAATTTTGAAGGGATTAGAGCATCTGGCACAAAAGGTGAGGCTGGGAGAGCTGGGGCTGTTCAACCATGAGATGAGAAAGTTTAGGTGGCTCTTAGGACTGTATATAAATACCTGATGGGAGAGCATGAAGAAGAGGGAGGCAGTCCACCCAGTGTTACCCAGTGAAAAGAGCCACAGTGGAAACACATCATAATAAAGTCCATTTGAAGGTAAGAAAGAAACCAAACAACTTACTGTGAGAGCTGCTGAACACAGGAACAGGTTACCCAGGGAGGTGGTGGAGTTCTCCTTGGAGGTATTAAAAAACTGATGGGGTACATTCCTGAACAGCCTGCTCTGAGCAGGGAGGTCCCTTCCAGCTTCAACCATTAGTAGCTGCTGAACCGGCTGGCCACATAGAGAGGAGGCTGCTCAGTTCCATGTCCTCAGGTACAGACAGTAGCAAGGCTGAGAATGTATTCTCAGTAGCCACTCATGCACATAAAATATTCATGTATATAATATGTGCATGTATATATATGCATACGCCCTGTCCCTGACTGGCCTGAGGCAGAAAGCATGGCAGTCATGCAAGCACAACACAAACACCCTGATCCTATTCCCTTCTCTGGCTGATCAGGATGAACCTGTTAGCAGGAAATACACTATGGATCCCTCTGGTGCCTATCCAGGAGCTGGTCTCCTCAGTTCCTGGCACTAGGACACACAAGTCCTCCAGGCCTGCAGCTCCGCTCCAGTGGTAGGCACTCGGACTGGAACCCCCATGTGCACACACACAGATGGATGCAAACTGTTCCCTGGTAGCCGGTCCAGGCTTACCAGTAGCTGACCTCCAGACCTGAGAGTAGCTGGCTTGGACCTGCTGGGACCTCAAGCAGCTGATGCTCAGACCAGTCTCTCCAGCATCTCGCCAGATTCGCAGCCATGCCGAATCAGGCATCTCAAGTCTCTTACCCTGCTCACTCACTCACCAGCTACTCTGACGTGCTTTTTGCTACTGATTACACATGGACTTACACACCCACACAGCATGCATGCGCTCAGGTATTTCCAGTTGCTGACACTTAGATCTCTACATGCACTGAACAGAGTCCCTTCACACAGGGGAGAGAAAGAGGTTTAGTAATACAGCACCAACTGTGCTGATGACACAAGGCATAGCCAGACAACTGCACTGCATATGGGCAGTCAGCCCCTTCCGTGTCCTTTTCCCCTTTTTTTCCCTGCTGCTTCCTCAACTTGACCACTCCCCATTTTCCTACCTTTGATCCTGCCTCTACACATCCCATAACAAGAGTTGTACAGTCACCAAACGCCGTTCCCCTGCATTCCATGCCCCTCAGAGGGACTAACCTCCCCTTCATCTGCAAAGTGATCCTGAGAACCCTTCCAGTTGACTGTTGGACAGGTTCATACCTAGACACCTGGGCTACAGTGCTCTGATAGCTCTGGGAGGAACTGGGTTAGAACTTACTTTAAGCACATCATCTAGAAACAACAACTCAAGACAATGACAGCAAGAACTCGGGTAAGAAAGCAAACGTACAATTTTTTCCTTTGCTCATCCTATAGGAAACCTCAAAGCATTCACTGGATCAATTTGCAAGGAGTCATGAAAGATTTCCCCCAAAACTGGCAAGAGAACAAGAGTAGGTTTCATGTCTTTGAAGTATAAAAACATTAATGCTTACCACAACGAGGAGTTTCACCTGCAGTGACCAAGACAGTATCATGCTTAAAACCATGAACAAGCACAAACACTTTGAGTAGCAACAGTTAAGGCAAGGCAAGCAAATTGGCCGCTTTATTCCAGTCTGATGCAAGTGGACTGTAATAACTCACCTTCTAGTGACACATCAAGCAGACCACAACCTTGCTACACTGAAAAGCAGTCTTCCCCTGCTTTAAAGGAGAGCTGCTCTTCAGGCAGAGGGAAGTAGGAAACAACAGTCTGAAAAGGAGACCAACTGATGCAGAGAGAAAAGACATTTTCAGGCTGCTCTCCTCTGGAGGCTCAGTGGAATAGCATCTGTGTGTTCTCTACTGCCTAAGACAGCAATTCTCATGGGTTGTTGAACAAATACAGCAGACACAATGATGGAAAAAAACCCTACATTTTATTGAATGCAAACAGTGGTTGGCACAGTGTAGCTATTCAAAAGCTTTGCTCAGTTTCAGAGTTTCTAGTCCAGGAAATGGGGCTCAGTGCAGTAGCACTCGGAGCCAAACAGTACATTGCTATTACACCACAGCTTTCACTGACAGCAGGGAAAGAATTCCCACTGGAACAGGGAGACATTCCTTAGTCTGCTGAATCCTCTTCCACACATGGAGACACCTCCCCACCGTGTGCTGCCCATCCTTATGACAGTCTGTATTTGTAAACACGCTTTCTTTGGACCACTTTGCTACTCTGGTGCCCAGCCTGGCTGCCCAGCAAACACACTGGGAAGTGACTCATTCTGGGGAGGGAGAAAGACTGGAAAACAACTTTCCAAACTCAGGAATAGAGCAGGATTCCAAATGCTGCCAGTTTAATCTGGCTAAAGGGGAAATCAAAAGTAACGAGACAGGCAGTAAAATCCATTAGAGACAGAAAAGCTATGCTAGGTTAGCTTTTCACAGCAACAGTAACAGGGATTCCCAGTATATTCTGGCTCCACACCCTAACGCAGCAGCGAGGGATGGCGCAGGGCAAGACTTCCTCATCATGAAAGGAAGAGGGAAAAACAAATGAAGACAGAAGTGGCACCAAGATAGAGGCTTCCACCTTC
The DNA here is from genome assembly GCA_024733675.1 of Psilopsiagon aymara. Taxonomy (NCBI): domain Eukaryota; kingdom Metazoa; phylum Chordata; class Aves; order Psittaciformes; family Psittacidae; genus Psilopsiagon; species Psilopsiagon aymara. The sequence continues at coordinate 1,421 of JANRGW010055297.1, read as the reverse complement.
TAAGGTCAAATAGCCACTCCTGGCTCCATGGCGCAGAATGATGCTCAGCCCCTCCCAGCACCTGCCATCAGGTCATTCCTGCCTCTTCCACCAGGCGGTGGTGGAGGTCTGGTCTTTCTCCTCCAGTCTTGAGGGAACAGACTGTGCACTCACCATCACAGCCCCAGCCTGGAATACACGGTGGTCAGGATGTGGCAACAAGAGGAGAAGTCCCTGCTTGGTGGGTGTGCAGAGAGAAGTCTAGGAGCAGTGAACCCTACATAAGTAAAGAGCTGTGCTGGCATAGTCTCCATTGGTAGCAATATGCCTTCTCAGGCAGAGGGATAGGACAACGCAGGGAGGGGAAGAGTATTGAGTGCAGGGGTCTCAAGGGAAGGCCCACAACAAGCTCCTCAGCGTGCTGTTTTGGCACGGACGGTGTGACATTTAATACAGAGCACGTGCCCATCCAGTGGAAAGCACCCATTTTCATCTGCTTCAATGGACAAGGGCTTCCCACAGTCCTAAACAGGGAAAGAAAAAGAGGGAGGGAGCTCAGTTACCGCCAAAAGCAGGATAAATGCATTCAAGGATGTAAGAAATCCCCCACTGGGTCAGGATAATGGCTCAGAGCCCACTGCTCTGTTTCTGGTGGTGCTAATAGGAGATATTTTGAGGGAAAAGCAAGCCCCTTCTGTGATCCCGACATGTTCCCACAGTATACACAGCTGCTCTATTAGAGATGTTAGAGACTACAACCCTGCATAATCCTTCTTCATGGACCTGTGGCCACTGAATGTCTTATCTTTTCCTGAACCTGCTTCCAAAGTGCTCCAGAGTAATTCAAAGCAACCTTAGTGTTTAGTCAGGAGAGACAACAAAGAGGTCCAGCTGCTCGTGATGAGCATGGAAGCCACCAAGCTTACCTCACATTTGTAGCATTTCATGTGGAAATTCTTCTCCAATGCCACAACACGCACTGTCTCATCCTTCCCAGGCTCTGGCATGATGGGCTCACTACAGACTGAACAGCGTGGAGCATACTTCCTGCAACACACAGAAACATGGAGGGGCTCATGGCCACCATGCTGACAGTCAGTGAGCATTTCTGACTGCCATATAACACTATGAGCAGCAAAGGAGTAATAAATCACTAAGAAACTTAAGTGGGAAAAGACCTAATTGCTATAAGGGACATTGCTGATTCATTTGTTGGAGCAATCCCAGGCACAGCTACAGGCGGGGCAGAGGAAAAACTCTGAGCAGCCCTGCAGAGAAGGACTTGGGGGTGTCGGTTGATGGAAAAATGAACATGAGCCGACTGCAGTGTTCCCTTGCAGCCCAGAAAGCCAACTGCATCCTGGCCTGCATCAAAAGGAGCGTGACCAGCAGGTCGAGGGAGGTGATCCTGACCCTCTGCTCTGCTCTTGTGAGACCTCACT
>JANRGW010055292.1:0-16041 GCA_024733675.1 Psilopsiagon aymara | reverse complement strand
AAACCACAACAGTTCTTTTAGGAGGGGGAAGTGAGTGAACAAACTGCGTGGCTGATTTACAGCTTAAACCATGACAGCCCCGGCAGCCAAGAAGGCCAACTGCATCCTGGCCTGTGTCAGAAGTTGCATAGCCAGGAGGACTAGATATCATGGTTTAAACTCAGCTGGCAACTTATTCCCCCACAGCTACTCCCTCAAAATTTTGATTGCGGTGTGCAAGAAGGACCGATTATGCTACAAATCCACTTCTACTGTGCATTACAACTTGCTAATATAAATGTAGCATATGTACCTGAGCAATGTATCTTTCATTATATACTCCACGATTTATCTGGAGAAAACTTAGGAATATGTGGTCACCGTTTTACTACGTCAACATTTTATTTCTTTTTAAAAATTGCAATTGTATTGGTCACTTTCTGTCCTCCCATTACTAAGACTATTTCAAGCAACACATTATATACCACAGTTAATAGTTCAGCAGTTCTCTGTGTGAGTTCCTTTAGAGCTTCTGGATGGAAACCATATGATTTTTTGCATTGTACTATTTGATTTTGTTAGTCTACTTTAAAATGTCTTCTACTGGCCGATTGGTTTCAGAAAATTCCTCAGATGCATCCATTGTAAAATGTCTCTGGGATCAGTGTATTGGGTCCCCTTGGTGGTGGTCACTGAGACAAAGAAAAGCATTGATCCTGTGTCACAGTTTTATATTTCAGAATGATCCTTCTACATCTTTATCATCTGTCAGCCTCATTGACTCTCTGGAAGTTAATCCTTCTACTGATGGGATTGAGGAGTTTTTACTACTGTTTTTCAGGTCCATACCAAGTTGTTCTTCAAAGTAATTTTTTGGTTTGTCTTTTTGTGGTTTGTTATATAAAGAATTTACTTTTCTTTCTACTTCTTTTATTTGGGTGCAATCTAGTTTTTTTAATGCATCCTTTTTATTTCAAGTCATTAAATACTGAAATACGCTGTCACATTTTTTCTGCCATTTTAGAGACTTTCCTAGAAAAGTAATGTATGCTTACATTGGGTTTTAAATACTACAGCTTGAAACAATTGCTATGCTGCATGTAATTTCTGTTCTACCCTATTAGCGAATCTGTTTATTTTTGTTTACAAGCTTTGGCATTTTTATATAGTTTCACCTAATGAAGTTCTGTAACTGTAATTGGATTCTTGTTGCATTTGGCTTTCTATTCATGCATAATGCCTAGTTTGGACATTTTGTGATCGCTGTTGTAGATTATTTTTTCAATAGTTGCATCAAGTGCTAGATACAGTTCAGTATTGAAACAGGAACTAATTCAGTTGTGTCTCAGACTGGTTGCTCCAAGCAAGATCATTTACAGCATGCAAATAACTTCCTCTTAGCATTACCTCTTGCAAATTTGATAGCCAGAAACTGTCCAACCCAAAAGTGGGTACTACATATTGGGGCTTTTTTTCTGACTGTGTGGTTTCTCTGATCACCTGTAATATGTCTCTGTCAATGTCACCACTCTGGTATAATATTGCTGATGGCCGCAGGAATATTATCTTCCTATAGAGGGACTAAACCTAAATCCTTAAATACTCTGTGTTAATATTTTAAATAAGTGAATTTCTATTATTATACTTAAGATTTTAGTTCCACTTCATCTACAGCAGTTGTTTTTCTCCTTGATATATTATTTATTGAGATTTACTTAGCTTCTGTCAGTAATATACAGTTCCAGAGTTAGAATTTTTTTAATGCCTCTCTTTAGATCAAGTTATGAATGCTCCATCCCTGGCAGTGTTCAAGGCCAGGTTGGACAGGTCCTTGGGCAACCTGGTCTAGTGGAAGGTGTCCCTGCGCATGGCAGGGGGTTGGAACTAGATGATCTTAAGGTCCTTTCCAGCCCTAACTATTCTATAATTCTGTGATTCTATTCTGGGTATCTTTCATAGTTTTAGTCTTGCATAAACTTACATGGTCAGTTTTTATTAAAACTTTTGAAATTTTTGACATTTGACTGAGGTCTAATCTTAGTCTTGGTAGCAGGACACTAGAACTTGTCCTTCTATGTACTGTTTTTCCCAAATGCATTAAATTATGTTTCTTCAGGAAATGAGAACAAAAGAACATTTAATAAGGATCATGTTACCATCTGAATGTAAGGAATAGTTACTTGAAATGAAAGAATAAATTTCCTCGATTAATAATTGCTGATAAAACATTGAAAAAGTTCTAGTTGAAAGTATGGATCGCTTGATGTCAATTTAAAGAATGTTTCCCTCATTTCATTTTTGTTTATCATATTTTGTTTTTTGTTTTGTTACTCTTCACTCTTGGAAAACAGTTGATCAAAACCAGTTATTTTTCTAAAACAATCCTTCATTTCACTTTTTAGTATATCTAAACGTAGGAATGTCAAGCTGCTATCTTTCATACAGAAAAAAAAAATCTTGCTTTTCTGTTACTATGGTCAAAAAGTATTAATTGGCCTATTGTTGAAACAGTGATGAATAACCTGCTTACAAATTTTAGAGGAAAAACCTTGGAACTAATGTTGGTAAGAAAGAAATTACTTCTGTTCACATGTTAAAGGTGGGCGCTTTGCTGGGAACAGAGCAGCTAACATCCCTTATAAGCTAAGCAAATTTTACTTTAAAATACACAGTTCATGATTTTAAGTCATTCTTTCTGTATTGCTAAAAAGGACAAGAGTTTATCAACTTAAAATGTTCAAAAAATTTGGTGAAATTTATGCAATTTTTAACTTTAATTCTACAAATATTGATTGTAATAGTAGAGCTTGAACAGAATAGTATAGAACTTGCAATTATTTATTTTAATTTTTATTTTTTTAAAGGGACAGATGTTAGCAATTATCTGGTCAAAGTACTGATGTTATTTTTCAGATTCCTGAAAAACCATTTTAAAGCTTTTGACAGGTTGACAGAAGAAGGTTGTTCCTTAAAGCCAAATGAAAAGAAGCGGGCTATCTGATGAAGATCATGAGAAGCAACTCTTTACAGTGGTCTTGAGCAGGAACTGTAAGTGTCTGCTAAAGAGTTTGGGTTTTAAAAAAGCTGGCAGATAATGGACATGGGAGCTAGGGTTTGAATATGTAAGGGAGAAGAAACAGTGAACAAGAAAAGAAAGGGAAACCTCAAGAAAATTATTCAGAAGACATAACATAGCGGTACAATGACATGACAAGAAAGTCCATTGAGATTTAATTTTTTGTAGTGTTGTAGTGAACTCTGTCAATTGCTACATATATAAACATACATGCAAGACATCAACTCACAGCATTTTACCCTAAAACCACACCATTTATCAACTGAAATAAAGTTTATTGTACAGATAGGCAAGACTGATGAATACAGTGAAGGTTAAAGCAAAGTCTGAGCAGCCCTCTCTAAATGAATTAGATTTTTAGAGAAAGAGTTGACTCATTGCTTGCTACGTTTAAAACTCTTATCCTACAACTATGCAATATGTCCTGTACTACTTATAGATCCACACACTAGGAAAAAATCTTATATTTATGAAAGATGGACTAAAGAGTTCATCAAATCTTGACTATAGATTTATGATTTTATTAAGAATCTATATTCAACTAAAATTACAGAAACCAAATATTTTTTATTATTATTGCAATCAGGTGACATCAAATGCCGAATCATAAGAGCAACAGCAGAGAAGACATGATTTTTTCAAACACTGAACTATCACATCAATAAGCATCAGTAAGAATATTCTATAGTCCTGCTGCAGGCAGAATTTTAATAGACGTCCATTGAGAGCTGTAAATATTTTTCCTTATTTAAAGCATTATTTTTACCCCCATTTATTGTAAAGTGCCAATTTATTAGAACAAGTTTCTGAAAGAGGCAGTTTTACTGCTTATAGTATGATAGTCATATTGCACTCCAGATAAAATTGAGTTAAAAGATGTAAATATATGCTTATATTTGTTCAGAGGTGTCCAGTTTCCACATACTGTTCCAAGTAGGTCTTCAACACGCTTACCATATAAATGACTATTAGGACATTTGCATGCAAACAATTTTTTTAAAAAATTGACCTAATTTAGAATGAAACAATAATATATTAAGAGTTATTTTGTGTTGACCAATAGTCTTTTAGTTAAGCAGTTCCATTGAAAATAATTGCACTTTTTTCTCTCTGCTTTAATTATAGCCTTTTCTCAAACCTTACTCCGTGTCGTGGTTTAGGCCGTAAATCAGCCACGCAGTTTGCTACATGGAGAATCAAAAGAATGCAACTACCACAGGTTGAGAAAAGACCAGATTAGTAACTAAGGTATAACACAAACCACTACTGCTACCACTAGCAATAATAATGACAAGAGAAATACAAGGGAAGACAATACAACAGCTCACCACGTATACCCAGCCCGATCAAGCCATGCACCCCCACCACTCTTCCAGGTCTCTGCCCTCCGTTTCTGCATCCTGGGCATGACGTGCTGTGGTATGGAGTACCTCTTTGGTCAGTTTGGGTCTTGTGTCCTGTCTCTGCTTCCTCCCAGCTCCCCCTCCTCCCTGGCAGAGCATGAAGCTTAGAGAGTCCTTGGCCAGACCAAACATCACTAAGCCATAACTAGAAACATTGGTGTTATCATTGCTGTTCCCAGGCTGAAAATCAAAAACACAGTGCTGCACCAACTACCAAGGCGGCGAAAAAATGACTGCTACTGCTGAACCCATGACACTCAGCAAGCCACACATTATTTCATAAGTGTGCTGAGTGCATGTGTGTCTGCTCTTCTCCACTAAGCAGAACACTGCCATTCACAACCTATTCACCATAGCCATTAAGCATCTGTATGCAGACTGAGCATTAGTATAACACTTTTGCAGATTTGCTGTTAGAGTGGATTTTTTTTTATATTTTATTTTGAGGACGGAGGAAGTGAAGTTGATAAAATGCCATTGTTTTTTGGATAGTCTTTTTAGTATCTACTTCCTTGTGTTTTGAAATGATTCATTCTCACAAATTTTCCTGCTTAATTTTGTCTCTTAAATTTCCTTTTACCTGTTTTTGTGGTTTAATCAGTAGCTCATGCTGTTTGCTCACTCCCTCCCTCCTCTTTCTTCCCCCCACCCCACTCCAGGGAGGATGGGGAGAAGAATCGGAAGAATGTAACTCCCACAGGTTGAGATAAGAACAATCCCGTAACTAAGGTATAACAGAAATCACTTCTGCTACCACCAATAATAACCACAATCACCAGAGAAATACAAGGGAAGAGAATACAACTGCTCACCATCTGATGACCCAGCCGTGAACTAAGTCTTCCGGGTTCGTGCCTCCAGTTTTTACATCCTGGACATGACATGCTGTGGTATGGAATACCTCTTTGGTCATTTTGGGTCAGGTGTCCTGTCTCTGCTCCCTCCTGGCTTTGCCTCCTCCCTGGCAGAGCATGAGACTCAGAAAGTCCTTGGCCAGACCAAACATCACTAAGCCATAACTAGAAACACTGGTGTTACCAGCGCTGTTCCCAGGCCGAAAGTCAAAACCACAGGGCTGCACCAATTACTGAGAAGGGGAAAAATGACTGCTACTGCTGAACCCATGACATGGGGATAAAATGGAACCTTTATTTAGTATGGAACACAGTGTTTTGTTTGTGTCACTTGAATTTTTACAATAATTTTAAAAATAAATTAGACTTAAAATGCCACTTTAAAATATTTTTTTAGATACTAATAAAATATTGAGTATTTACCAAATGAATTTTTTTTCACTTACCTCTTTCTGTTCCAATATTTAACAATTATTTTTCAGCCAAAATGGTGCATCATATTTTAAACTAATTCAGAAAAAAACCTCTAACATCAAAAACCCTAGTGCATCTCAAATTTCCTGTGAATTTACCATCCTCTTAACTTTACTTCTAAGGCTTATTGCTCTGAACCACCATAATTCAGAAAACAGAATTTTAAAATGGACTGTTATATTTGAGAAAGAATTTCTAGCTATTTTACCAGATCAGACTACCTCCCTTCAGATACTCATATATATTGATAAGATCCCTCCTGAGTCTTCTCTAGGCTGAATAGTCTCAATTGAGAGCTCATGCTCAACTCGTGTGAGATTCTATGGTCCTTTAATCATCTTTGTTGGACTCTCTCCAGAATGCCTCTTGTACTGAGGAGCCTAGACCTGGACACAGGACTACAGGTGTGGTTTCAGCAGTGCTGACTAGAGGGAAAGGATCATTTTGCTTTATCTGCTGGCAGTACTTTATCTTATGTAGCCCAGGATGCCATTAATGGCTTTTTGCCCCAAGGGCACATTGCTGACTCGTGTTCATCTTGTCCATCAGAACCTCCCGATCCTTTTCTGCCAGCTTTTTTCCAGCTGGGTGATTCTCAACATATGTTGGTTCTTAGGGCTGTTCCTCCTCAGGTGCAGGACTTTGCACTTCCCCATATTGACCTTTATGAGGTTCCTGTCAGCCTATTTCTCCAGCCGTCAAAGTCCCTCTGGATGTCAGCATGACCTTTTGGCATATTATCCACTCCTCCCAGTTTTGTGTCATCAACAGGAACTGTCTCATCATACAGATTGTGATTCAAGGTGTTGAACAGGATTGGAGTGGGGTACTGTGTTCTTGTAAGATATGAGTTACAAGGTACAAGATTCTACTTTGAATAGAAATAGGTGAAGCACTGATGATGCTAACTTCAAATATAAATAACTGGCATATGAAAAACTATGGTGTGGATGATTTCTTGTTAGAGAATGGATATATGCCTGCTCTGAGTGAAAGCAACTATGTGCAGCTGGCCATGAAGCAGAAGTAACTCCCAGTTGCCTCTGTGCAGCCAACTGTGGAAAAGAAGTAACTCCCAGACAACTAATGAAACAAGAATGCAGGCCTGGAAGATAAGAAGGAGCTAAGATAAGGAGGTTGCTAAATTGGACTGTAAATCTTGCTTGCTTACAAAACCTACACTTTAGGTTCTCACGAAACATGTTAACCAATAGTATATCTGTTGCTAAGTGTATGTAACCAATTGTAGAAAGACATGTAATGATGGAGTTATAAGCCTAAAGTATATGAACTGTAACTGCACCATCAGTAAAGGGGCTTTAGTCTAATCATACTGATTCCTGACTGAGTCCTCGCAGAACTATGGTCTAGAGATTTTGTGGCTTATGAAAAAAACCTGAATACTGCCAAGCAGGGTAAAAATAAAGTATGTATGTAGCACTGCATGGTTTCTGGCTAGGCTCAATGATCTTAAAGACCTCTTCCAACCTAAATGATTCTATGATTCTGTGTTCAAGAACTGACAGAGAACATACTGTATACTGGCAAAAAGAGGTAAGAGAATATGAATATGAATGCTTTGGTATTTTGTATCCTGCATATTGAGAAAATTCTCACACTATCTAGATAAATTTTTCTACATAAGTGTAGCAACCTGAATAATTTTCTAAAAGTTCAAAGAAAAAAAAATATGATTCCATTTTTATTGAGATATGGCTGACATTGACTTGAATAGAACTGGCGTTTCCCCACACATTGTTGTGTTTGGTTGGAGCTTTTGTTTGTTTGAGTTGTTTTTGTGGGGTTTGTTTGGTTTTGTTTGGTTTTATTTTGGGTTTTTTTTGGTTGGGTTTTTTTTCTTTTTGGTTGGTTGGTTGGTTGGCTTGGTTTTGTGTTTTGTTTTGGGGTTTGTTTGATTTTTTTTTTTTCAGTTTAAAGCCATTTGGCCTTGTCCTGTCATTATATACCCTTGTAAAAAGTCCTTCTCGACCTTCTTGTAGGCCCTGTTTAGGAATTAGATGGCTACTGTCAGGTCTCTCTTCTCCAGGCTGAACAACCCCAACTCGCAGCCTGTTCTCACAAGAGTGGTGTTCCAGCCCTCTGATCATCTTCTTGGCCTCCTCTGGACTTGCTCCATCAAGTCCACATTCTTCCCTTAGTGGACACAGAGCTGAACTCAGTACTCCAGGTGGGGTCTCACAAAAGCGGAGAGTAAAGGAACAGAATCACCTCCTTTGACCTACTGGTCACACTTCTTTTGAAGCAGCACAGGATATGGGTGTCTTTCTGGGTTGTAAGTGCACACTGCTGTGTCAGGTTGAGGTTCTTGTTGACCAACACCCCCAAGTCCTCCTCCTCAGGGCTGCTGAGAATTCACTCTCTAAAAAATCAAACAAAATTCTACTTCAGTAGCTTACTATGTGAAGCACAGTTAGGATATATGCAACTCTTACTACTAGGAGATCATTTTTAGATCATTGGATGATTGTTTATATCATGCACCTCTAATTTACAGAAGCCAACTCTCATTTGCCTATTGGCATTCTTTTATCAATTTTGGAAGCTTCAGATAGACTTCATAATACATAGCAAACACAGATGAAAACCCATGTAGTTTATAATCTGCAGGTTAGGATTTTTAATTAAATTACTGTGCCTGCAAAAACCCCTAACATTTCTATTGAGTGCTAGTTTTACCAAGTATTTTTATTAAAAGAGGGTCACAGAATAGAAACAAGTAATAGATGCAGTTCAGAGATATCTGGAAATCCTTTCATTGGTCAAAATTAAAAAGACCTAGTAGGGTAACACAGAATATAGGAGGCTTCAGATCCATGCTGTAGCTCATAGGAATATGCCGAACCCAAAGAAATTACTGTGAAAGGCAAGTCAGGAATTTCCAAATAGTGTTTCTACTCCTTGTAATGTCTTTGATTTTATTTTCTGTACAAATGTTACTTGTGAACAACAGTTGAATGTTCCTAATATATCTTTGAAGAGAGTAAATATCATCGACACTGCTGAGGCTCAGTTATCACAAAGGATACAGACTCCAAAACCCTATTTGAAAAGTCAGATCTCCTAGTATGTCTCATTTAGCTATCATTATTTTAAAGATGCTATCTCAAACCCATCTCATATTTTCAAAAATATGCAAAGTGTCATGTTAACTCAGTGAAAGAAGTGGTACTGAGACTCAAGCATCAGATCTTAATCCTATTGTGTAGCCATTGTTGTTAGCATCTCTTCATCGTCTCAACATCCAATACCTTCTCTGGGCCCAAGAATTTTTTTGAATTTTAGATTAATTTATGTACTATTGCAGTTGCTGATTTTTTTTTTTTTTTCTGACAACTTCAGGAAAATACAGAAAATTATTTCCAGTAATAGAACTGAATACATGTATAGAGTTGCTATTCAGACAAAGTGGTGGTGTGATGTTATAAAAGGTTGAATGGGTCCATTTGAAGTAATTATAAAACAACTGTAGGCTATGGCTTTTTGAAAGAAATTGCATATAATGCTGTTTTGCCAAATACAAAGTAGCCACTGAGCTTTAGCTGGAGTGACATTGTTGTCTGCACATAAATACAAGTTAGTTGCACTGTGGTTTAGAGCTGACAGATTATTTTGCAAAATATTAACAAAAATATCTGACACAAGGAGCTGGCTGTAGAAATATGTCCTATTACCAAGTTAGGCCTTAACAAAGTCAGATTCTTTTTTCTGCTGATCTGGGAGACTTAGGGAGAGCTGGATATTATTTTATTCTTCTTGATGCATGTTTTTTCTTTTCCATTGTCAAATTTAAATTGCTGATGATGGATAATTTACTGTTGCTGGAGAATGCTCATTCAGATTGTTCTTTAATAGCAAAGCATAAGTTTTTTTTTTTTAGTTGTCTGATGCTGTCAAATTAATGTACAATCAATTTATGCTCGTCTATTTTTCTCTAATAAAGAGAAACATATTAATATGTGTTTTTATATATAAATGTATTTGCACACAAATTTCAGGTCAATGGAAATCTTATGTCAGTCTAATTGGGAACTTCCATTTTGATTTGATATCTTACTCCTTTAACGGTCAAGATTCTTCATATGCTGACTGAAATATATTTTCATACTGAAACTTTGAACTTTTAATTTAAAACTGTACTAAATATTATGATAACTTTGATACTGTCCCTCATCTCTTGCCCCACCCTAACGTCACAGAATTTGACTAAAACTTTAGGAATAGATTGAATCAATAACAACATAAAAGAATCATCTGATGAAAAGTAATGGTAAGCATATAGAAAAACTTCTGAGAGAATGCACCCAGGTTTTGCTGCCAGTAAGGAGAGCTAAGGAAGCCTTCTGCCAAGACAGTAAGTTTAGACTTATTGCAGAGTATCCATTACATCAACTGTATGTCTTGAAAATGACCATCATAATTTCATTTGGTGACTTTCAGTAAATTTTATGCAAATAAAGTAAACATGTTTGCCACCTACTCAGAATCAGAAGAAAAGTACATTTCATGTTTTAAAATATAAAAATAACATAAATAGCCCTTATCCTCCCCAAAATAAAATTGTTAGGACTCTACAAGCATATCTATCCTGATCAAGTGAAGTCAATGAAAATTTTTCGCTAATTCACTGGGAAGATGATCATGCTTGGAACAAAACGGAACGCATTAAATATTTTATTATAAGTAAAGGAGAATGCAAAACTTCTCTTTATAGTATATAATGCAGTAGAAGTAATTTCAAGAATCATGGTAAAAATTCCTTTTCACAGTCTCAATATAGAAGGAATGTACTGTTTGACTATGGAAATAGTGTCAATTCCTTAAGTCACATGCAGTTATAAAGTGTTCTGAAAGACTAGCTTACTTAAGCTCCTGGAACTCTAATGCAGGAATGTTTGAGGTGTAGGCTAAATGTACAAAACTTTCCAAATTATGTAGGCTAATCCTTGTCACACATTTAAGCATTTAGGAAGGTCAAGGTATGTAGATCTCATAAAACATTCCAAAGAACCTATTTTCCAGAGCTACTTAAACTTGCAAAGCCTAAAATGAATGGTGGCCTCCTGTATGAAATACTTGCCTGAATTTGGATGCCTGCAAATTTTTAGAAATGCATGTAAATACAGGCAAAATTATCTGATATTGTGGTATATTTGGAAATTACCTTACATCAGAAGTACTGAGTTGCACTTTACTCAGCAAAATCCAGGAAAGTCAACTCTGGCCATTTTTTTTTAATGAAAAGAAGTGCATAACTGCAAAAGAATGTTTGAAATCTTCTCCCAAAAGCAGGAGAGCTTATTTCACAAATTTTAAGTGTATTATATTTTTCTTTTTTTCTCCCTGTCATCAGGCTACATATAAATACATTCTTTTTCCCTCGGTCTGAATACAAATTGCAGCATATTGAAAAAAATCTAAGTTTCCATATGTTTCCATACCAGAAGCCACCTGAACCTGGGCTACACCTGTCAATACAGACTTCAAGTCTCCCAGTTCTCTCCTGAAAGTAGAGTCTAAGAACATGTTTGATTTAAAGATGAGTTGGAAAGGTGACCTTCTAAATTTTGGATTTTTGTTTGTTTTTTTGTTTTGTTTTTTTTTTTTTTTTAAATAATTCCTGCTACAGAGGTGGAATAACTGGGTTTAGTACTTTTCAAGGCCACATTTCCTTTGCTGTACTGTACCCTAAATATCAAACATAATCTAATTTTACTGGAATGCAATGAAAAGAGAGGCCAGCCTGTAATGTTTCTTGTAGTCAGGTTGTGGGGAAGAAAGAGGGAGCACAGCACTGCATATTTGCTTCCAGGACTTTCAGTGCACTTTGCAAATTCACTGACTAAAACTCCCAAATTATATATGCAACAGAAGTGGAATTCAGCCCCCTGCATTCCCAAATGAGTGCTGTAATTTTCTGGGGCACTCATGATTCTTCACTTGTGTGGTCCATGTTTAATAACAACTTCTACTGTCACTTTTAGAACTTCTTTTTTTAGCATCATGGAATTAATAGGCAGTGGAAAAATCAAACACTTTTCACACTCCAAATAGACTGCAGCATATAAAAAATATACACAAACTCAGTACAAAATACACTTGCTTAGAATGTGCAAATCATCACAGACATCATTGAAAATCCTGTCCTATGTTTTATTGACTTTATGTATTATGTAACGATTAGTGGAATACAGAATAAATGACTGTTAGGAGAAAACTATCACAGTTTCTACATATCTGAATAATCTCAATGCCACAGCCTCTCTCTCCAATAATTATTTTTTTTTTCTGAGAAATACATGGATATTCTACAAATAATAGGATGAATCTGAGCATGAAACATTTGTATTGAAAACTCTTGTCTGCTGAAGTCCCATTAAGCTGCCTAATAGGTTTCTTTGGGAAACTGTAAGACCCTGAGCATTTTGTTCTTTAAATTAAAATAGTTAAACCAGTTGAAGCACACCTTATGTAATAATCCTAGAAGACCATATAATCTTTGTGAGACTTCTAGTTTCAGCTTCTACTATTGCAAAGAATTTTCCTCTCTTGTACTTAAAAGCAATGTGCAAATATCAAAGTTTGTTGTATGAGGGGATTATTAACTCATATCTCAAAAGTGTATATATATATATATATATAGGCTGTTAAGTCAGAAAAGGCAGGGAAAATGGAGAAAAAGCATCAAGTAAGACTGGAAAGAAATGTGTGTGAGTGTTTTGCCATACAGTTTGTATAAATATGTCTATCCTGTTAAGCCTTACAAGAATTGTTACTAGGTATTTCTAGCTGAAAATATTTTTCTGACCCCATGTCCCATTTTACAGAAAAGTGGAGGTTACTTACTAGACTGATACAAGATAATTTGTACTCATATATGAGTTCATTCAATTTCTGCCATCTGAAGGAAGATCACTAACTTTTTAATATTCAGATTTCCCATTATTTTGAAAAAAATGTGGTTTTGATATCCACATAACACTTGTAAAACTTACTGTTGAGAACTTGAGTAACTGACTCTCATTTTTGAAGTACATCTCTCAGGATAAACTGGTCCTCCAGTCAGCTTTCCCGTTTGTTGCTCAGTTCCATCACTGTGTCTGATTGAAGTAGATGACTTGTATCTCTCTTTCTCTGCGAACAAATCATTCTTGCTGTAGCATGTGAGACACACTGCCTCTACTGCTAACTTCAAAGTTAGAAATGGTGTAATTTTCCTGGTGCCTTCAAGATTTTTCTTTGAAAGACTTGTAAAGTAACAGCGTTCTATAACTGAAGAGCAGGTACGTATTCTGCTAAAGTCTTTACAGCAGCCAGAGATGGTTTTGAAGCAAAAATGCACTTATTAACTGACTTACATTTGGAATTCCCTTCAGTCCCTACATAGATATGGTGTATGTTGGTGTTTGAGGACCCAGTAAATGCTCATCTATTGTAATACCTTGATTCCCAGCCAGCCTCAAGAAGCTTAACAGCTTCTGCTTTACTGTAGGGTCCTCCTCTTAACAGATTGCTGTTTTTTTGATCTTCTGTCAACCAAAGCATAATGTCCTAATTGCCAAGAACTGAGCAGTAGTACCTTCCCAGCTTTAAACACTGCTACTGTTCTTGAGTGTCTTTTTCTTACCAAGGCTGTTCTTTCCCCTCTTTTCTGCATTTCTCTGTAATTAGGAAAAAACTCTCTATCGCATTCATTCAGGCAAGCCAATGCCTCACATATAATTTTGAGTTGTATGTTACTTAACGCAAAGCAAATATACCTATCCCACACAAAGATTTAAAAAATACATTTTATTATCTTACTTGGACCTCTAAAACAGTCTAGCCTGACAAACTCAACACATTCCACAAAGGATATATTTTTCTCTCTTAGGAATAGCATTTTACTGAAATGTTTGTTGAAAATAGAGTCATAGCCTGTAAGGATGTATTTATATTTTGTTCTTGCATTTTTCTGTTCAAAACATCTCATGGTTTGTGTCTTTTATTTTTTTTAAGAAAGAAAGTTTTAATTTTACAATTTGTAATAGCTTTTTATTTAAGATATTTTAATTCCATATAATACCAATCTACATGCATGCAAATACTGTGACTATATTTTAAATATTTTTTCATAAATATCCTCAATTTTTAGCAAAAAAAAAAAAAAAAAAATTGCAATTCTGACTTTTTTCCAAAATGTGAAGAATTTGATTCATGCATAGGTTTAGCCTTAAGTACTGTCAGTAATGAAGCAAGAGAATTAGGAAGTGGTATTGTATTCCCTGAAAATAACAACATGTGCAGTAAGGTACAGTAACATAAGATGCTTTGTTGTGGTTTGCTCAAATGTTTAGATGGTCCATATCTGCAGTAGTTGAAACATTCTCTGAAACTATTAAGTTTTTCTTCTGAAATCTGACTAATGAACCAATTTTTTTTTTACATAAAAATTGTCCAAACCTGATCTTTTCTTGGGTTGTTGTTCCATCATTGAAAAATGAAAAAAATACAGGAAGTTAACAGAAACCTTGTTCTGCTCTTCTCTTTGAGTAAGGACCTATCTTGTGCCACCTTTTATAAAGCTGAATCTGCAATACAATGATATCTCACTTACCAAACTGCCATAACAACTAAGCACTAAACGCAGGCAGTGATACAGCCTCACCTGATGTTTCTCTACAGGGAAGAGGTTAATTAATCCAAACTCAGACTGTTCATTTTACTATATCTGAAATGTTTGGTTACAGGTGTTTTTATGTTAATTTTAATATAACTTACTCTGGAAGACATGCATCATTTTCATTGATAGTAGTCTGAAATGTATATTTAATCTTTTTTATTTGAAATAGTGTGCTATAGCAGCTATCCAGTGCACGAGGCAGACATCTCAGAGGATAGCTGTGCCTGGATGTGTTATTAGTACAGGACTGCATTTGTTAATGTGCTGGAGCACACTGTTCTCGGTTAAAGTTAGGCCATATACCTTAATGTCAGCACTACTATGGCTGCAAGGCAAGAAATTATGTCTCCTCTGACATGAAATTTGAGAGGTTAGAAATGATGGTAAGCAATTCAAGATAAAGCAGGCTGATACAAGAGGAGCTTGTCAACTTCTTGTTAATAATCTATACAAGCAGTGAGAATTTATTCTAGATCAGCACTTAGCATCATGATGACTTCTGATATTAAATTTTGAGGGTTTTTTAGGAACATCTCTGCAATGTATTTGTCTCTTAAGCTGGAGATTTTGATGACCATTTTACTGTCCAGGAAAGGTCAACCCACCAGAGTAATTTTTGGTGCCCAGCATGTGGCCTGAGGACTTTGAAATGAGGATAGTAGTTGGAAGAGGTAATGGGCAAAACCTGGACAACGAGAGAATGACCGTGGAGAATTTTGGTTTTAATTTGGTAAAGGGACAAGGGGTGAATTGTGTGTAAATTGTTCACTTTCATTTGGTGTTGTGATGACGTGATTTTGATTTTGGTGTGAAGAATTCTTTTTGTTGATGTGAATGAGATTTCTGCAGATTGTGTGATGCACCATATTTTGCTGATAATTCCTAAAAATGTTAGTCACAGGGGAGAGGGATGCAATGTATTGGGTTTGTGCGGCAAGGTTTTGATAATAACCTCCTGGAAGCTTCCCTCGTGTCTGATACAACTGGCTCTGGGGCAGACCCACCGCCTGTGGGATAACATTCAAGAAGGGGAAATCATCTGTGCAACAGCAGTTGCAGCCAGAGAGAGGACTGAAAATAGCTAGAGAAGCTGCTCTGCAGACACCAAGGACAGTGAAGAAGGAGAGGAGGTGCTCCAGGTACTGGAGCAGACATTCTCCTGCAGTCGGTGATGCAGACCATGGTGATATAACTTTGTCGCCCTGCAGCACATGGAAGTCCATAGTGGAGCAGATAATCCACTTGCAGCCCATGGGGGACCCCACACTGAACTAGGTGGATGCCTGGAGGAGACTGTGACTCCATGGGAAACCCCTGTCAGGCTTCTGTCAGCAAACCTGTGGACCTGCTCCCACACTGGAGCAAGTTTACTGACGGGACCTGTGACTCCACGGGGGACCCACACTGGAGCAGTTGTCCTGGGTTCGGCAGTAGCAGTCGTTTTTCTCCTTCTTGGTAGCTGCTGTGGAGCTGTGGTTATTTTTGACTTTTGGCTTGGGAACAGTGTTGATAACACCAATGTTTTGGTTGCTGCTTAGTACATTTTGGTCTGGCCAAGGACTTTCTGAGTCTCAT